>JAUCMS010000019.1:4928283-4950579 GCA_032357445.1 Enteromius radiatus | reverse complement strand
GGATCTGCAAGGAGGAATGGCAGAGGATCCCCAAATCCAGGTGTGAAAAACTTGTTGCATCTTTCCCAAAAAGACTCCAAAACAGACCAAAACAGTGCTTCTACTAAATACTGATCAAAGGGTCTGAATACTTCGGACCATGTGATATATCAGTTTTTCTTTTTTAATAAATCTGCAAAAATGTCAGAAATTGTGTGTTTTTCCATCAATATAGGATGCTGTGTGTACATTAATGAGGAAAAAAAGGAACTTACTGATTTTAGCAAATGGCTGTTTTCTTTGATGTTCTTTGATTAATAAAAAATGTAAATGCTCAGCATTTATCACTAATATTTTGTAACATCATAAATGTTACTATAACGTTTGATCAATTTAACATATTTGCTTATATAAGTTTACCGATCCCAAACATGTAAATTCTAGTGTAGTTTATATACTACTTATTATGAAATACTAATGAAATATAATACCAAATTATATAAATAAATAAAATGTGTATGACTATATATTTGTTAATATTGTACATCAGGGGTGGGGAACATGCACTTTTTATGCACTTTTAGAGTAAAGGGGCAATTAAAAGTAATTTTCTTTTTTCTCATATTAGGCTCAAAATCCTCACTTCAGTCCTCATTTTAATTTCTAGTAGCATAAACAATAATAGTATCCTATTAAAATTTAGAATAAACTAAAGGACAGTTACAGTAGATCAACAACAGTTCAAGAACTGATCACACCATTGGACATACAATATTTATTTAGGAACACAAACAATGATAAGTTAATTATCAGGTAGTCCACAAATATTGTGGGAATGGTATCAATACAGTCAAACAGGGGAAAACATACACTGAAAACCATTTGGGAACAAGTGACCCCAAAAGAAAAGCTGGATCAGAAATTGTTGTAAATGGAAAGTAATAAAAAGCAAATCTTAAAATTACTGACAGCATTTCTTTTTGAAAATTGTTTTCATCAAACAAGAAATTAAACTCCCCACCCCCTCCCCCCCCACCAGATTTATCACTTTTATTTCAATAGAAAAAGCAGATTGGGCCAGAATCACAACTCGAATTGGAGTTCTCATCCTCTCTCTAAAACTGGAAGTGATAAAGAATTCCCGAAAAGCATTCATGTAGAATTCCCCCCAAAAAAGCAAGAAACTACAAAATATGATATACATATGAATACGTCATGCAAAGTGGCAAGTCTGCTTACAAACATGTTGTATAGTAGTCTGGTTTAATGTAGCTTTAGCGGCATGGATTTAATCTCCTCAGCTAAGAAACAACAGTCTGATAAACCAGCCAACCAGCACCCCCCGCCAAAACAGATTGAAATAAAACTAGGAGCCATGATTAGAAAATATCCAGATCTTTCAGAATCATCATTACAATCTTGTGAGGACATCAGTAAGTTACTGCGTAATGAACAAAGCAAAGCATCATGGAAAATCTGTTTCGTGTTCGAAAAAGTGTGTTCAACTAGTGACATTCCCTGATTGGTTGAGTAGAGTCAGGTGACCAGTGAGGTACGAAAAAAGTCCCATTATCCAACGGGGAGAGAAAATGTAAGTCCGATACACAATGTTTGAGTGTGTAAGTCTCACACACTGTACACATGAACGCTTGCATTGAATACTAGTTAGTTAAAAACCGCAAAAACTGATCGCTAATCCACATGCAACGTCAACTCTCGTCTTGCATAAAGAACACCAGATAAAAGAATAAAAAGTAAGATGTGAGAAAAGTTGCTGCCTTAGATGCTAGACGTCCATCTTTGAGAAAATACCAGAAATAATCCACGGCCGCAATTATCATAGTCCCATATACGTTAAACTACTCTTTCATTATAGAAAAAACTCGTTTGCTCTCTTTCTTAGTAATACAATGTGCGCTTGTTTCTTTAATTCTCTTATTACCTTCGTGTTGGCTTTCGCTCCTCTTCTGTAAATGTCCATGTTGCTTGGTTATTCTTGGTGTAGCTCTCTCGCCCTCCATGTCTGGTGAGTGAGAGAGGAAAAAAACGACCCTCCCCTGACCCTCGCTCAGTGTAGTCCAGGCCCTCATCTCTCTGCCTCCATGGCGACGCTGGCCTTCTGTTCGGTTGCCGCTTGCTGGTTGACGGCTGAGGGCCAGCCTGGGGGCGGGTGGGCTTGTTGGGGGGAAGGCCCCTGAGTCCATAAGCCCTGCTGGTTGGGCATGGGTGGGGTCATGCCCCAGCTGACCGGAGGAGGAGGAGGAGGGGGCGAGGTGGCCATGCTGGGACTGCTGCTGCTGTTGAAGCTTTCTGAGGCTTTCAGTCGCGAGAACATGGTGAGGGCGTCGGGGAAGTTTGGTGGCGTCGCGGGCGTGTTGGCGGGGGTACACATCTAGAAAACAAACAGATGGACAATCACAACTGTGTTCTTGGATAATGCACATAATTTATCAAATTATTGATCGCTTTTTGGGGTCATTAAAAAAGAAGAAAAAGCCTCTTATGTTCACTATGACTGTATTTATTTGTGATGTTATTTCTCTGATGGAAAAGTTGAATTTTCAGCAGTCAATACTCAAGTGTCACGTGATCTTTCAGAAATCATTCTAATGTGTTGATTTGGTGTTCAAGACACATTACACATTAAGCAGCACAACATTACATAGATAATATTATCAATACACATTTCTTAATATTAAGTTAAAATGTGCTTCAATGTCATTATTAATGAGTATTGCATGATGTCTGAATAATATTAATCTTTAAATGCAACATGAAGTATATTCGCAATACTTGCGCTTCACATGCATTTCTTTTTCACTAGGGCTTACAGACCACAAACATTTCAACAGTAGTGTCTTTTAATTAAAATAAAATTAATTAAATCTTGCTCTCTCTAAAAGCAGATGTTATGAACCCCTCATTCATATTTTCATAACACAGCCTCTTTTCATAATCCATGTAATTTCTAAGAAATAAAATCAGTTTCTGACTTTTAGAGATTGCAGAAGAAAAATGACAGACTTTCAATAAATCTTTAATATTCCTAATGAATAAAACACATTTTAAGCCATACGACAAGCAGCTAAAACATTTTCGTGGCAAAATTTAATTCTGCGAAGTTGTCCCAGCAGATCATTCCGACATTCCCTCCCTTCCTTCGCATTCTTTCTGCCCGTGTTGATTGGTGCTCTTCTAACAGTTCAACTTCCTGTTTCTCATCTCTGCCCTGGCATCACCCGCTCTGCCTTCCTCTGTGTGCCGTTCAGCTTCTCCATTACTTCTGTGACCTCCCCATTGTCCTCTCTGAACTCGTTGTCCTCTGTCCGCAGCATTTACAGAGGTACACAATAGGCCTCATGAGAGCACCCCCGCCATCCTGCTATGTTTTTGGCGGCAGGACAACATCACCAAAAATAAACAACATTTCAAAGGTCGCCACAAAACTGCACAAGGCAGCAATCTGATGGGTTCAATTAGGATTAATAAGTGCAAAAAAAGAGATTTTGCCAATGAAAGCTAAAAAAAGGGACGGCGTTACACTGGGATATTTCCCGGAGTGCCCTTGCACAGGTATGAGAAACATGTCCATATTGTCTTACTGCAGCAATCGCATCGGCATCCGCGTCCCATCCTGTCAGCAACCTTAAATACTGCCGCCTGCAGTTTTTATTGACCCACCCGTAAGGATATCTCTCCAAAAACCACCACAATCACCCCATTGTGGCCGGTCAAAAGTCTCCAATGAACCTCCGTGTCCCTAGATGCCTTTATTTCACAAGAGTATTTACAACAGGAAGTCGGAGGTAGGGCTGGGGGATTTAAGCGTCGATTAATGCATGTGCATCTCGTCAGTCAAGCCGGTTCTCTGATTAGCGGTAAATCTCAATAAGCTTTTTTTAATATGCATGTCATTTGACACACAGAGCCATAGATCACTGACGAGCTATGCAATTTCATCTTGAGAATCGGAAGCGATTCATTTCCGATTTTGAACGGAAAATTGCATCGCTCGTCAGTGTTCTGCGGCTCTATGTATCAACAACCGCGCATTTTAAAAACAGCTGATTGAGATTTACCGCTAATCAGAGAACCGGCTTTACTGACGAGATGCACATGCATTAATCGACAATTAAATTCCCCAGCCCTAGTCTGAGGGATAAAAAAACAGCTATGAAGCTGTTACACAGGCTTCAAATGGCAATGAGGTAGGAGGAAGGGGGAAAAAAATCCCTCAGTTTGGGAGAGTCGCACAAAATGGCATCCAGCAATACATCAGCCAGTTGTACAGCTGCTGCAGATGTGGAGAAGACCATGAGTGGCTTAACAAGTCCGTCAAACTGAGAGCAGATGCATCTGCAGATCCTCCATAATTCAGAAACATTGACAAAGCGTGCTTCAAGAGGTGCGGTGTACATAACTAACATGCTCCGGCCGACAGCTGGGTTGCTATGGAAATATTTTGGTTGTGAAGACTGATCTGTTGATGAGAAATGAGGTCAGAGTTGGCGTAGAAAAACAGAACCTGCGGTGCACAACCCAGTCCACTTTCTTATACTACTTTTTTTTTTTTTTTGCTACATTTGATTTACTTGGAAACTCAGTGAATGTTAAAACTATCTATCTATCTATCCATTTATCTATGGTCTTTCATTGGTTGGTCAAAAAGATAACCCAGCCCCAAACTTTATGTACAGGCTGTACAAAATGTAAAGGCTGCAAAATAGGGATAAATGTACTCTGAAAATATGAAGGAATTTTCCATATTTTGAATTAAGCGTTGCGTCATCTTAAAGTGTACAAAACCAGTTTATAACCAAATTGCTTAGTTGTCTTATTAAATAAAAATCTGAGAAAGCATGAAAAAACAAAACAAAAAAACAATTCAACTTGTATCACCACATGCTTTTGAGTAGTTTCTTTGCTTTTAAAAAAAGACCAATAGTGTGACGCTTTCAGATGCCTTTTTAATTTTTAAAAAGTCTATAACCGAAAGCCATGAACCAAATCAACCTGCTATGGGGTAAACCACAAAAGCAGCAAAAAAAGCAGGTCCCTTTCAGTCAGTCACTATGACTTTATGTCATTGACTGACATCATGGGATCCCGCTTGGGAGACCAATTGACCCTGATCTTTGGAGAAAAAGCCAATGAGAATTGACCAGTGGTCAATGTCCTCCGAGATGTCTTTTCGACCATGTGCTTCTGAATGCGGAAGTCTCCTCACCTTTGATGCACCTCTGGCTGAACCTGGCACAGATGGGACGACAAAGTGCGCTTTCTTGATGCACCCATCTCCCAGGGCGGCCTCTTCGGCGACACTTTCAAGAACTTTGCCCAGCAGTTCTCGCTGAGGGCACCCCCCTGGTGGCTTTCACACCTGCTCCCCCTCCAATAGCTCCAAAAGTGGGAACACCTCAGCAGAGGCGTAGAGCCGGCCGCCGTAATGGGGCGTAGCCTCTCAAATCTCAAATCCGGCCACCGCTAAGTGGCCCTGAGACGGGCTGCCCAGAGATGTAGAAAATTGTTCTTCGGGGGACCTCAACGTCTGCGCCCCCATCCTCGGAGGGAGGGCGGAACGCTTTCCTGCTCACTGTCACCCACCCATTCACAGAAAGAGCAATTTTCCAAATCTCTGGGCCTCAATCGCCATGTTCAGGCACCCTGCTTCCTCACATTCAGGTTCATGGTGCCATTTCGCCACCGTGGAAAGGGGGAGAGCTGGCATGTGCAGCCCACCTCACTTCCGGGGCCGAGCCGGCACTCTCCTCTTGTCGTTGACTGCTCCGTTGATCCCGCTTGTTCACAGACTCAGGGCCTGGCTAGCGCTCCTCAGTCCAACTCACTGGTTGATCAGGATGGTCTGACTCAGCCATGCAATTCAGTGCGCCAGGTGCCCACCCAGGTTGTGTCTTGTACATGCTCTGCGCTTTTACGCGGAATTTCGGATGCTCCGAGGAGCTCTTTGTTTGCTTAGGAGGACAGCAGGAGTGGAATGCTGTCTCCAATCAGACGGTGATTGGGTGGTTGATGCCATCACCTTGACGTATCCGGCCCAAGGTGAGTTGTGCCCCATAGGGGTTAGAGCCCACTCCACGCAGAGTGTCGCCTCCCCCCGGGCGTTGGCACACGGTGCCTCCATAGCAGGCATCTGCAGAGCTGCAGGTTGGGCGACACCTTCACTAGATTCTACAATCTTCGCGTGGATCCTGTGTCCTCCCGTGTTTTGGGTAACATCAGTTAATTCCAGGAGGCAGGGCGGGTCAACCCTCATTCCCTGAAGGAGGCAACAGAGACGTTACGTCCCTCTTGCCACAAGGTCGGACTGCGCTGGGGAGTCGGTTGCTATTGGCTCCTCAGCAGAAACCTAATGGTGGTTTGCACGCCGCCATCTTATATAGCCGTATGGTACAGGGGGTGGGTAGGCATGCAAAAACCACTGGCCAATTCTCATTGACTTTTCTCCAAAGATCAGAGTCAAGTGGTCTCCCAAGCAGGATCCCATGACGTCAGTGAATGACGTAATGTCTCTGTTTCCTCCTTCAAGGAACGAGAGTTACATACGTAATCAAGACGTTTCTCCTCCATTGGAAATAGCTAGAAATATATAAAATAAAAACAAAGCAAATAAGCTTTTTAAATTCCTTTCAACTAAACAGTGATGCAATTCAATGCTTAGCATGGAGGTTGTAGTACAAACTCTGTTTTTCATCCTTCACATGCATGTCTACATGACTCAGGGCTGGAATTATGGAAAGTGAACACACTGTGGCAGATGGTGCATGAAATATAATGATAAGGTTTGTAATGAGATAATTGACGGTTCACTGCAGAGTTCTATTGTAACACAAAACTGTATAACACTGGCTGATCTGGTGTACGCATATCTGTGAGTCTCTGAGAGAAAGAGAGACGCTGGGAGTTGTTGTCAAGCAGACAGACAATGCCTCTAGGAGGTGCTTTGATTTTTATATTTGTAATCCCATACTGCAGAAATGCAGAGACTTTTCTGATCTCTGCACTATATTACACTGTGTGCGTGTGTAAGTTTAGGTGTTGACACATATGTGAGCAAATGATCTGTCAGTTCAAGGCTTGATTATTAACCTGAGTGCAATAGTACAGAGAAACAAGACTTGATTTATATCTACTGTATGTCAAAATTAAGGAAACTCTACTTCTAATATTGATGTTGTGTCCTCTACCAAGTGATTGTGCAGTGATCTGCAAAAGTTTTTCAGTCATAACAGTTTAAATGTCGACCAACTGAAAGACATCTTGGAGAGTTGTGATTTTTTTGTCATGGAAGTAGCAACAAATCTTTTCTTCTTAATTGTGATGACATCACATTGTACATCAGAGCGTAACATGAAAAATGAAAAAAAAATGTCAGGTTGGGAACTGGTTCTATGCATCATTTGATTGGATTTTGAGTTGTTAGTAATGCACTCAATAAGAGTTTGCATAATTGGAGGTCATACATGGACAAAAATTAAACATATATATACGAATTTTTCATAATAAGTTTTCTAACATGCATTTATAAAACATACAGGGTGAATACCATAAAAACTGTAAAAACAAATGACTAAATTAGCATTCACACCACACTATACAAGTGTGTGCTCTGCTTGTCGTCTACTGCTTTAAATGCTCCAGCCGAGAGGATTCTAAATGGATTTCAGTGCAGTTACTGTACATCAGCTGGAAACCTGTTTTGAAAATTGGTTCCAAAAATATAATTCTGTGTCATTAACACTATAGCTGTGGTGTGAACATGCATCTCATAGAATTAAAGTGTTTATTAAAACTTTAGTTATAGTTGTCCTTGGTGTGAATGGGTGTTAAATACTCACCATATGTATTGTCAGATGTCATATTACATAACTGAAGCTATAACTGGTTAAATTAAATTTCTCATTCTTTTTTCCCCAGTTACTTTACAAACGGTTAGTCTGCTAGCATGCTATGGCATTAAATTAGCATACCATTTTATCCAAAGTGACTTGATGAACATCACAAGCAATTTACAGTTCTGCAGTGACAAGCTTTAAGAGTGTGTCAGCACAAATCTAGCTTAGAAGAAAAAAAAGTTAAATGCTCACAAATTAGCCTGCTTTCCTAACTTCCAAAGAGTAATCAGAAAGGCTATTTTGATTCTAAAATAATATAAAATGTTTTTGAATAGATGTTATAAACGGTTAACTTTAAGGTCTGAATTCTACAGGGGCCTAAAATCATCTACCAGCTGGGGGGCTATGCTAACCAGTTAAAAATGTGCATTGCATACCGGGAAACGCTGCTTGTAAATGCGGTTTATCCTTTTTGGCTCAAACCATGACATCAACTCAAGGCCAAATACTCAAATATAATCATTGTTTCAGAGTGAAAAACTGTGTATACACTGCCTTTGATTAGACATTCTGGTATTTCTTAACGTTTCAGCCTGTATTTTGTCTTTAGAATGTTTCACACTGATTGTCCCACTTCCCCAATTCAAAGCCTTGACAAGACAGAACATCTGCTCGTTTTTATAGGCTACAGAGTCTGTAAGGCCATCAAGATAAGGAGCTTCACTCCATGATCCTTTTAATCAAACTGTCAGTTAACTGCTATAAAGTCCTGTCATTACTTTAACCTTTCCCCACCCTTGTCTGTAAGGTGCAGGGAGTTCAGCTGGATCTGAGAATTAAAATACTGCCAACTCTTTCTTAGGTCACACCCAGGAACAAACCACAGTTAAAGTTACCAGAATTTGTACCCCTCCTTCTCAGCCCCAATGCCAGGAAAAGAGCCTTTTCTATTCTTTGTGTGTAAAATCCTGTTTTAATGACTGTACTTTAACCAGAGGATAACTGGCCATCTTACTAAGGCTATTCTTTTTTAACTTTGGTGTTGACTGCATGGTCAGAGCTTCACTGGACAGAATACAAGAATTCTTTGGCCAAAGATAAATCTCCCAAAAGGTGGAATTCTTGCTCTGTGTAAACCATTATTCTTCGGTAATGAAACTTAAGATGTCTTACTCAATTTTAGACATTAATAGAACAGATATAAATCCTTATTTGAAAAATTGATTAACTAAATTAAATTAGATTACAATATTTTTTTTTATTAAAAAGTACTGTAATATAGTAGCCTATAATTCAATATTGAATCATCTTTTTTGTCCTACTTTCTAATTCTATCACTGAAAGGGAGCAGTAGTCCGAATTACTGTTTTCAGATTCACAACCCAGATTCCTTTATAAAATTCATAATTATTATTAAAGTTACTTAAAGAGACTTTTCTGTCTAATACCCAACTTTCTGTTTGAGTATTCAACTCAGCGTGTGAGTCATGAGCGAAATCGGTCAGCAATTATTGTAAGACCACAACATCAGGGTCACTCTAGGAGACAAACATCTAACATTACACCTGACCAGAGCACTATCTCAACCCTTGACGATATGCCCATTCCTAACAATTATTTCCTAATAATACCTTCAACAGTAAAATGAATGGCAGATCATAAAGATGTTAACCTCCAGGGTGGCCTAAACATGTGGAAAGCCTCAATTATGACTGCGATGTTGTGTTTTAAAAGGAGTAAATAAAAATAAAAATTCTCATGTTGAGTAAATTATTTTATGATCAAAGACTACAGTCACCATCTGTGATTCTTTTCCAACAGCAAACAGAATCTGAAATCTATTTGGCTTAAGAACCCCCGAAACAAAACAATACACTAAAAAAGAAAAAAAAAAGAAACACTACAAGTATGTTTTTTTTAGCCATTTACAACTTCACTGTCAATCAGAGTAAGTGTGCTAATGCAGGGGAAATTGTGTGGCAAACAAACTTAGGACTGTATAACTAATAACATTAGCAAATGTTGGCAGCCATGCATGCAACAAAATCACATCTCTGCATCTCTGTGTTTAGCGATAAACAATGATCTGTAGATACTTGTTTGCTTCAGCAAAACCAAAATGCCTCACATACTACATAAACTACATCAGTAAACCTCAAACAGACACAAACATGGGTTAAACGGAACATTTACAAATGGCACATTTTAAATTACATAATTTCTGTTTATCAAAAAATAAATAAATGAATACATAAATAAAAACACTGACATATATATATATATATATATATATATATATATATATATATATATATATATGATTTGCTTATTAATTACTACTTACTAATTAAATAAAAATAAAGCCTAATGTAACATCAAGCATTTATCAATTGTACAAATTAATGCCGATTTCAACAATTACCAATATATTTTTAAAATCATAAGTTGAGTCTATTTACATTATTAATTGGTAAAATGAACTAACGCTGAATAGTTGTATTTATTAACCAATGCTAACAAAGATGATTAAATATTGACCTTATTGTAAAGTGTTTACCGTTATGCCAAGGTTTTTCATAAACGTGGGAAACAAAGGTGACAGTAGGATTTCCACAACTCCATCATCATGATGCACATACCATATACAACTTTTTCACAAAGGAATTATTAAACACTTGTCCTGTTCAAGAAGACACTTGCTTATTGCTTGACCAGTGATAGCCCACATTCGTGATACTTTAACCTTGCGGCCATTATTTCTTTTTATTTATACTGCAACAATGAAATACTGCCTACCTCGGCACACTACAGTAATAACAGTGAACACAGCGCCTGTGTGTGTGTGTGTTTATTTCTGGAAGCCCCGTCTCTCTGCAACATGGCCGACACTATGGCTACAGCTTTACATTGTTATTGTTTCAGCCACGGCGCAAACGGAGCACGTATAGTCACATAACAGACACATGTAATAGAAAAAAAAGTTACATTTCATAAACAGAGATGACGGCTTTCATACTCACCATTTGATGATGGTGACCGTAAGGGATATTTGTCTCTTGAAAGAAGGCACTAAGGGCTGTCTGTGAGTGAGAGATCATAACACAGCATTACCACACATGCTGTATAATAATATTCAAAGATATTTATACGTCGCTAAATGGAAAGTTTCACTTATTTTAGAGAGCAGAGAATGGCTGCAGGATTTAGGCTGATCTAAATGAAATACGAAAGCACAACATTGTATTGGTGTTGAGCTCTGTTGGAGTGTAATCTGTCAGCGGTCATCTTTATTGCATAATAGCATGGGAAGCTAGTACAGTGTGTCATGAGGAAGGATTATAGTATTTAATCTGGAGTAAACTCTAATTGGATAGTCGCTTGTCTCTGTTGAGCTTTTCGAAATTGTTATACTGTATAGATGCATTTTAGTGCCGTTTTATTCCAAAATAAAGCACATGCAGACGGCATTAATATATTTGATATGCCCAAAGAGGAAACTAAACATGCTTGGGTCGTTGTTATTAGCCATTATTAAACAATGGCAGCCAGACACGCGACAGAGAAAAGCAATGCACCACATAAACAATGCACTAGCGTAGGCATGCATAGTGTGCTCTCCATTGCGCTTACCTCAAACTGCCAATGTGCCGCTTGCAAAAGCTGTTTCGCTTGGTCTGCGGCACATCCAGCTGTCAGGACGAACTGGTTAATCATAACTTGATGTTTAAGTTCATCCATGTTCGCTGGTGTTTGTTTCCGAGCCACGAACAATAGTGTTTTACCCGAGACTGGATTTTTGAGATTTAGTCTCTCCGCTTTTCTCTTTCAGTCGTCCACCATTACAGCCGGTTGAGCAAACACAAATATTTACTGTAGGAGCGCTGGTGTAACGAGCGCCAGATGATTGACAGCATGAAACAGCCAATCAGAGCGGGGCGGAGGTCATGGGAGTTGTATGCGTCGGGATTCCACGTTTGTTGTGTTTGATGACACCGCATTAGTTTGATGTATATGTCGAAGCTCTCCGGTTCGATGTTGACCATTTTGCTTATACATTTTAACAATATCCAATCCTAAACAAAGAAAATGCATATATAAAATATGCTTCAAGGATAAGAGCGCGTGTTTAAGTTGCTCTTTAAACGCCGATACTGCATATCCCATCATGCAACGCTTTGTTTGTTAGGTTCTAGAAGGCAGAATTTATGAATGACGGTCGTTCCCGTCCAATTCCCATTCGAGCTATGCCACTACCTTCCCAAATATGGTAAACAAATCTTCCAACACCAATTAAATCACTAGCATCTTAACAGAAGACCCCCTAATGTACTTTAGCGCAGTCCTTTGTAGTGGTAATGGTAAGCTTATGACGACAACTTTTACATGACGTTGCTTTTACTTTTAATAGCAGTGCGTGACTGTGCTTGCTAAAATAATACGATTTGACTACAAAAAAAAAAACATATATAAGCAATATATAATTATTTCATAGTACTCGATTAAATATATATCAAATTAGTTTGGATGTTATAAAATATGATTTTGGACAATATCTGAAATGGTCATTTTCAGCATTGATATTGGAATTTATTAATCATGTGAATTATAAGCATAACATGTCCATGATATTTAAATAAAAAGCATTTAGTGTCGAATTAAGGATGTTTTAAGCTTTTGTTGGTGTGCCTCTCTTGTGGTTAGGTCAGCCGAGACCCCGTACGGTAGGTAGGAACAGCATATCCCAATATCCTTTGCTTTCAGAAAATCCCATCTCGCGAGAGTAAGGGTTCCTCAGAACAGAGTCTTTTCCAATAGTCTTGTTTTGGTTTTTATTTTGTTTACCGATTAAACGCCGTTTATTTGGTGTCTGCTCGCGAGCTAACTGATTTGATATAAGTCAGTTTGTTTTTCAGAAGATCTAAACGTAGATACAAAAGTTAATTTCTTTTGTTCGCAGTTCTTTTTTTGTCGCCAGAGATGGGAATGTATCCATAGCGGAGGAAGCAAACCGTATCCAGCTAACGTTAACTGTCCTAACAAATCTTCCCTTATCCATATATATCGGTCTTCGGCAGCTATTTACACTCAAACATGGGTTCAATACTGAGCAGGAGGATTGCTGGAGTTGAAGACATCGATATTCAAGCCAATTCGGCGTACAGATATCCCCCCAAATCAGGTAAAATACCATTGAAGTAAAGTGTTGACAACCGTTAGCCTCATTACGTAGTCTAATGTAGTGTGCATATTTACCATTTTTGGTGTCACTCATGGACTGTCAACATATTATTTATGTTTGTTACTTTCTGTTAAAAAATAAATATTTATTCACAGAATGTGTCATGCTTCTGCTTTTTAAATTTACTTTGGCAGTGATTTAGAAAAGAAAAGATACTATAACATATATAGAGATGAAGATGGATGTCCTTATGGATGCAATAAACCATCATCCTGTCAACTTTGACGAATGACCAAATCCATCCCAGATAATATTCTATCTAATGTGTTTATGGCAGGAAACTATTTTACCAGCCATTTCTTCATGGGAGGAGAAAAGTTTGACACCCCCCATCCAGAGGGATATCTTTTTGGAGAAAATATGGATTTGAATTTCCTAGGCAACAGACCTGTGCAGGTGACCAAATCAAACAACCACAAAACTTTACAAGTTTAACACTTTGTCTTCCTTGCACACAAATTTTGGTCCTATTTGGCCTTAACACCAAAGCTGTTTCCAGATAATGAGGGAAAAAACACTTATAATTCTCCACAGTTTCCCTATGTGACCCCAGCACCGCATGAGCCTGTGAAGACACTGAGGAGTTTGGTGAACATCAGGAAGGATTCTTTACGATTAGTGAGGTATATTGTGAATATTGTCATGGCTTGAAAAGGCTGCTGATGGTGCCACAATGTGGAGAATAAGAAAGAAATGTGTGGAGGTCTTTGATTTTTTTACTTATTTATTTTTTCAGGTATAAGGATGATTCTGACAGCACACCAGAAGATACAGGAGATCCCAGGGTTCTCTACAGTATTGAATTCTGCTTTGATACTGATGCCAGAGTGGCCATTACACTGTACTGTCAGGCATTTGAGGAGTTTGCCAATGGGATGGCAATGTAAGTTTCCACTGGGCAGTGCACTGGGTAAAGTTTCTGCATTTGAATGATGGTAAATCACTTTGCTTGTGGTGTACGCTTTTGTGACTAAGCAAATTTCTTGTAGAGGAAAAGGATTAGATGATAATTAGAAGTTTCTTGTGATTGACAGTCACTTGCACTATTTGAGTCCAAAAAAACATAACCTACTGGCATCTAGACAATATCTCTCCAGTGGTACAGTTATCCGTTGGTCTAAATACAAATATAAAGATTAAGCCCTTTTACATAGGTCACTGTGTTTTTAAACACATTATTAGTTATCAACACACTCAGGTATGCTGAGATATGATGTGTTGGTGATAATCACTACAATTTTCTTTTTAAAGATACAGCCCCAAGAGCCCTTCAATGGTGTCTGAGACGGTCCATTATAAGAGAGGGATAAATCAGCAATTTTCTCTGCCATCCTTCAAGATTGATTTCACCAAATGGAAACCTGAAGAGGTATGATTTTCTGAGATCACATTTCTTTCGATGCTTAGAGGCTCATTTGTATTATTTGCACCATGTCATCAAGGCCTTTGTGCTGTCAATAACTTTTTAAAAGAATAATATTCTTTTTAAAACAGTTGTGACTAGAGTGTAATTGAAATATTTCTGTAATATTTTAGCTGAACTTTGATCTGGACAAAGGCGTTTTCCCTTTGGTGGTCCAAGCAATAGTGGATGATGGAGATGGTTGGTGAACAATTTTGATCATAAAAAATACAAGCGGTTAGAATTATGTAATAGCAATAGTTTTACTAAACACTGTGTTTTCTGTTACAGACGTCACCGGCCATGCACATGTTCTCTTGGCAGCTTTTGAAAGGGTGTGTATTTTTCTTTTGAGATTTGTTTTATGCTCAAGAATGTCAGCTGAAAGCTCGCAAGCGGCCATGTTTTGTAACACTCAATAACTCATTAACCAGGATTTTATAGAGTCAGAATAGTTGGAGATTCATGGTTTACATAAGCATGGAAAACCTGGAATGTGGATTTGAAATTAAATTTTTTTTTTTCCAGACATGGTCAAAAAGAGTTACAACCTATGTAGAAAACGGTAGTAGACAGCATAGTAGAAATAAAAATAGAAAGCATTATAAAGAGCATTAACACAGCATAATCAGAATAATATATTAAGAGATTAATTAATCATTATTTTAGGAACTATAAAGTATTGCTTTTAACAAATTTGAAAATAGCTTTAATTCAGTTGTAATCACTTGCCTTTAAGGGGTTGAGGAAAAAGATGTAAAAAAATAAAACCTTCAAGAATTGAAGTACACACAGATTTCCTCACTGGCCTTTCTACAAGTGTATCAGATCTCTCATATTCTCAGACTTTTCTCAAACATTTACTTTAGTAGTTTATTAGATTGTTTTTGTAATATTAATACTATGTATATATATATTTCCATACAGCATGTTGATGGCAGTTTCTCAGTGAAGCCTCTGAAACAAAAGCAAATTGTAAGTATTTTTATGGCTCATTACTAAATTTAAGTCTGATATGAAGCAAACAAAACAATTTGATCAGTATATATGTGATTGTGGCTGTATGATTGTGTTTCTTCATTGGATCCCTCATTAAACAGATGGATTGAATGCTTTGATCTGTCCACACTCGTGCACATTTATCCACTCCACATGCATGGAAGCAGTAATCAGAACATGTCACTTGTAACACAGCACCGTGTCTGTGCTGTGATGTTTCCCATGCCATAAATCCACATTTACGCATCGCATGCTTATCCTTTAGGTGGACCGCGTGAGCTATCTGCTGCAGGAGATTTACGGGATTGAAAACCGGAACAATCAGGAGACAAAGGTAAATCAACTAGTAACACCATATCCATCCTGCCTTTTTCTGTCTCTGATTTCATGTACTATTTTACAGTGTTTTGTTTTGTCTTCTCTCTTCAGTCCACCGAGGATGAGAACAGTGACAACAGCAGCGAGTGTGTTGTTTGTTTATCAGACCTGCGTGACACACTCATTCTCCCTTGCAGGCACCTGTGTCTGTGCAATGCCTGTGCTGACACACTGCGTTACCAAGCCAACAACTGCCCTATCTGCAGACTGCGTAAGTACTCATTAATCAACGCCTGAGCTTCCCGTATTGTTCCTCCAGTATTATTCAGATTTGTTCCGCTAAATGAGCTGAACCTTTAAAGTGGGTATGGCCATAAAGATAAAAGGCTTAGTGATTATTTTTTTAAGCCAATATGTACTGATTTGCCATTGTGCTTTTATTACCCTTTTTATTGTTCTTAGTGATGAATAGTCACTAGTGCATCACTGATCACTTATGCAGGGCAGATCATGTGACTGTTGAAGAATAGTGCCATCTGCTGGGGATGTCAAGTAAAAATGATTATTTGATTTATGAGAAATAATAGACATAGGCTAATTTTTAGTGGATTTATATTTGTGTTACAAAACACGTATATGTATTTTTTTCTGAGAAACATTTCTGAACACATTTTCTTGTCGTTGTAATTTAATGGAATAGTTAACCCAAAAATGAAAACTGGATAGTTTCATTACATCACTTGCTTATCAAGTAAATGATCCTTTGCAGTAAATGAGTGCTGTGAGTGTTTGCATTAAATTCATCAATAAGATGAATGTGTCTGGATGTTCATATGAGAGGACAAACGAGGTGATCAGCGTTTTTATGAATCGTGAACTGCTTTTTTGGCATGTCTTAATGATATTAAACATGACATTAATTGATAGTCTGGAGGTGTGTCAATTACTTGTGACATTTTTATCAGCTGTTTAAACTCGGCACCCATTCACTGCCGACAGAGGATCCATTAGTAAGCTAGTGATGTAATGCTGAATTTCCCCAAATCTATTCTTGGGTGGCCTGAGGGTAAATTCTTTTAGCAATTTTTCATTCCTTGAGAGAGAAACATGCTAATAAGAAACTATATACAACAGCACTGTGGTTTAGTTGCCCGGGCTTTTGTGTACTTGTGTAAAGTGTTTCTGCCCTATAGATCTTCTTCACTGAGAGAATGTGCACAGATTTTGCTTTAGAAGTAAGACCAGCTGTGCAAATATTTACCTCCTTTTTTGCAGCCAAATGAATCTGGTAACTTTTAATCTGCAGTGTGAAGATGCAGCACCTGTGTTTGTATATGCACAGTGCACTTGTTTATATCCTTTTTCCCCACCTGACCTTTCTTCACCTTTCTCTACCCCAGCATTCAGAGCCCTTCTCCAGATTCGAGCCGTGAGGAAGAAAACAGCTGCCACTCTCTCACCAGTTTCCTTTAGCCCAGTGCTGTCCCAGAGCTCTGAACACACTGAGCATTCGGTAAAGTTCATGTTTCATCCTGTGCTCTTATTTTATTAATACATCATGGATCCTTTTCCACTGTGTTGCTACAGTAGTATTGATTTTGTTCAGCGGAATTGTGCTTCGCATGTGAATCCAGTACAGTTATGAATAGTATTTCAGGTATTCATTTACATCCAATATGTTGGACAAATTTCTTTTAAATGCATATTTTTAAACAGTAAAAGAAAAAAAAAAAAAACAGTAAAATTCTACATAAAAAATAATAACAGTGTAATAACAAATAACAGTTTCAATATGTGTATGTCAACTGTCAGACATAAGACCTCTAATTTCTGACTGTAAATGGTAATAAGTCAGAAGTTTACTTAGAACATACTTTTTTTGTTGTTGTTGTTGAATCTCAGAATTCTGACAACATCCCTCCTGGCTATGAGCCCATCTCACTGCTGGAAGCCCTGAATGGGGTGCAACCCTTGTCCCCTTCAATCCCATCAGCACCTCTCTATGAGGAGATTCAGTTTTCTGGGGAGATGGGGGATCCTCTTAACCTGACCGGGCGGCAGCAGAGCGCAGACACTACATCGATGAAAGGCAAAGGTTGCAAGTCACCGGATGGGTAAGTCTGTAAAACAAATACTCACTTTGTAATGTTCAAATATACAAAATAATTGTAATCATTTTTACAGTGAAATGTGTCATGTTTCCAGGTCTACACATTCTCCCTCATCCCCAATACAGGAGGAGGAAGATGAGGAGAGGATGTCGGAGCTCTCTGATGCCCATCCTCCGTCTGTTCTGCCATGTAGTATCAGTCCCACTGAGGTCAGCCACTAATGGTGCTTTTCCACTACACAGTATCCAGAATAACCCTGCCATTTTTTAAAAGTTTGGACAGAGATTGCGTGACATATCCAATCCATTACATATTATGGCAACTCGGAAAAATACGCTGTGGTCAAACGAGGAGGTTCCTTTGTGTGTGTGGGTAGCGGGTGTGTGTCGCGTAGAAGATTACGTCACTGCAGTTTCCTGTGGAGGTACAGGTACAACTTTTACACATTGGAAAACCAAACAGAGCCGAGGCGAGCTGGTACTGTGTAGTGGAAAAGCGCCATAAATTCTTCCGTGTACTTGTGAAATGATGCCCACTGACAGAATATAGTAATACTTTATTTTAAGTTGATGTAATGTACTTAATATAGTAATACCAGTAAATCATACATAATTACAAGCAACTAAATCTAACCTTAAAGGAATAGTTCACAAAAATGAAAATTCTGTCATCATTTACTCACACTCAAGTAGTTCCAAACCTGTATGCGTTTCTTTGTTCTGCCGAACACAACCAGGCTGTAACCTGTAACCGGGCTGTTTTGGGTTACCGTTGACTTCCATAGTATTTTTTT
Source organism: Enteromius radiatus (assembly GCA_032357445.1). Lineage (NCBI taxonomy): Eukaryota > Metazoa > Chordata > Actinopteri > Cypriniformes > Cyprinidae > Enteromius > Enteromius radiatus. The sequence goes on along the minus strand of JAUCMS010000019.1, from coordinate 4,931,885 downwards.
TTCTCCTACTATGGAAGTCAATGGTGACCAAAACAGCCTGGTTACAAACATTTTTTAAAATATCTTCCTTTGTGTTTGGCAGAACAAAGAAATCCAATTTAACTTTATAGAAGAGGTTCTCAACTCTGATCCTTGAGGTCTACTTTCTTGCAGATTTTTACTCCAACATGCCCTATAGTAATTTAGTAGCAATAGTTCATTAATATTAAGAAGTACTGTGTAATTACACTATAGAGCTGTTAAATGATTAATCGCGATCGCGAAGTGTAACTCAGTGAGCAGATTTTAACACACTTAAAGGCGAGCAGGAACTACTATGTTTTATGAGGAGTTTTCTTACTCTTGGTCTGAATGCCTGTAGTTTAAATAATACCGTACAGTAATTTCTTGACAAATGTATTCCTTGGAAACATTAATTATGTTTGTGTGTGACTTGTGGTATGGATGAGTTGACTGTGTTGCTCCATTAGTTAGTTTGCATAGATCTGTGGGTTTTACCTGGTTGCACGTGGCTTATATAGAAATGCAAACTAGTAAACAACCTACACTGATGTGTCTGCTTATCATTTCCCACAACCTGTTTAAAAAAAACCCCAGCTCATTCTAGTTTATTTTCCAACAGGTCACAGAAGAGGGTGTGTCCATCAAACCTGGCTTCCCAAATTCAGGTTAGCAAACTCGATAGGCAAATCAGCATTAAAAGTAAGCATTTCATATCAGTGTTGCAAATAATATGGCAGCAGCAGTAAAAAAAGATCTGTTCTATTTAAAACATGTTTAAGACTTTTATGTAATAAATGTATATAAAATGAAGATTGGTGGTGTATCAGTAGCAGTGATGGAGGACAAACCATGTTAATTGTGTCATGTTGGCAGGTTCAGAGAGCAGATCCCTGGGTGTGTCTGTGAGTGAAATCCTACAGGACTGCCACAGCGAGCGCAGCAGCCTGAGCCGTACAGAAAGTGACCCCTCAGCAGATCTGGCTCTGCCTGGTGGGTACCACACAATCTTGACACCCCCGTGAAAGTCTGCCAAAACTCCTCATGTAGGAATAGTTCCTTTGAGTCCTTTTTTCGAGGGTGAGGTGTATTTTATGCACTGATAAACCTGTGTACTGTTGACTTTGAGAAAATGCAAAAGAGCAAAGTTGGAGCAAGCAAATTTTTGAGCATGTTTGGCAGAACTGATGCTGTGCTGTGTGAACCTTCTGTTATTGCTGCTTCCTTGCTCAGCAGTTTCTACCAAGTAAAGCTTCTGTTTAAATACATTTTTCAAGTATTTTTACTGTTTTCTTACAATGCATTTTATATGCCAACTTTACACTAGACAAAAGAAATCTCAAGTACATTAAGACGTTCCTAATAGGGGTGTAAATATTATCTCTGAAAATTTGATGATGATACTTGATGTAAAATCATGAAATCTGAAATTCTGTAAAAATGTTGAAATTCAGATACGAATGTAATTGGATGAAATGTTATTTTTGTATTTTATGCAAGTTTTGTCTTATAATTTAATAACATTGTACACTGCTTTTATATTTAGAATAAGAAATCTATACTTTTATAGTATTTAAGTGTAATTAGTCATTTAAATCAGATGTTAAATTCCAAAGATGCTTTGGGTTTTTATTTTACTTGTAACTAGGAGTAATATATCCACTCTTACCACATAAGAAAAAAGGAATTATAATGCTTTGTTAAATCATAATTATAACATAAACAGTTTTAATGATGTGATACAAAGTCATTATTGTAAGTCACATGGTCATTATGACAATTTTTTTTTTACTTTTATTAATATCAATTTTAAACTTCACATCTCATACTATAAATATGATTTAGTATGTTATCATTTTGATTTACAAAAGCAAGATATTTTTCCAATTATGTGGCAGAAATGAACCAGAAATGCTGGTTCTGTGTGTCTGATGCATGTCTGATGCTGTGCTGTCTCCTAACCCTCTCTCTTTCTTACTCAAACTCGACTTGCTCTTAACACACATAGCGTCTGAGTCTTGGTCCACTGCTGTAGAGGAATGTTGACTCTGGTAGGTCACCAATGTCATGAATATTTCTTTCTTTTTACTGGTTTTCTGTTTTTCTACCAGTTGCTTTGTAAGAGTCAGTTCATAAGTTATTTATAAGTCAAATGCCAAACGCATTACATTACCAAATGTTTGGATACATCTTTTCATAATGTATCTCCATGATAGATCTGGTCCAGCATTTTATCAGTTGTACTTAAAGAAAATAAATATGTAATAATCCCAAATGGCCTGCAAAACTAATTTGAATCATAAGCCCTATAGGATCACGAGAAAAATTGGTTCAGTTAAGTCGGTTCAAACTTGCTGTGAATATTCTCCTTCATTCTCACTCCATATGTCTGTACGCTTCCTCAGGGTCATCAGAGTCTATAGAAAGCCTGAAGAGTCAGAGCGCCAGCAGCTCCAGTCAGCCCCTGCTCTGCCTCCCCAGCACCCTTCGCATGGAAGATGAGCGGCTCCCTTCATAAACTCTCCCTGCTGTGCTAGTGTCATCATCTTGCTGTTTCATCAAACTGTTTCCATTCCAGTACACTGTTCTTCATAAAATCTACCCTGTCTCAATTATGACAATTACTTATTGTGTACCACAATCAAAGCTGTGTATTGAAGAGTCCAATACATTTCACTGTGTAATAGAAACATGAAACAAAATCTTCAGAAGAAATCGTTCATAAGACGGTCATAGCATTTGCTTTGGGATTTCAGAAATTTTGAATGACTCTTGAAGATTCTTTTAATGGATCCTCAGTCTCTAAAGTATGCAGCTTCATGGCGATCTATGACTTTGTATTATTATTATTTTTTTTAATAATCAGCAAATGAACACTAAGTGCATCAGATTGCAGTATGATACAGATGAATAGTATAATCAGTTATCCAGTTAATGTAGTCATCTACGTCTGTATCTCATATATTCGTTTTGTGCCTTATAGTACTGTGTGGCTGTCCCTTTGTCCTCCCGTTGAAATATACAAAGTGGGAAGCTGTAGCACTTCTTGAAGCTTTAATGAGTAGTTTAGAGAGGGATTCGCCATGATTTACAGTGATATATCTGATGCTTTTTAGTGGATTCACTGCTGCTTATCTATGTCAGGCACCTTTAAAAATGATGTATATTTGTATGTAGTCAGATCGTTTTATCATAAAGTGTTGTGCACAAATATGGGTCACTGTGGTTATTTATTTTAAATTACGTTACATTACATAGTTATTAATGATCCTGCTGTTCTGGCATAATCTCTAATTCCAACAGCTACCATAAAGACATCTAGAAATTAAAAAATGCCTGTTTACAAATAATACCATAAATAAATAGATGTAATATAAATAAAAGAAGAAATATTTTAAAATGCTGTTCACTAAACTTTGTGTACTGAAGACTGGAGTAATGGCTGTTCTTTCTTTTTTTATTGTGATAATATTTCTGTTTTACTGTCATTTTGGTTAGACTCGTTTTATAATCTTCATAATAAATATACAGTCGTGGCCAAAAGTTTTGAGAATGACACAAATGTTAGTTTTCACAAAGTTTGCTGCTAAACTGCTTTTAGA
>JAUCMS010000019.1:4917735-4928183 GCA_032357445.1 Enteromius radiatus | reverse complement strand
AAAGCATCCTGAGACCATTCATGTGTGGGGTTGCTTCTCATCCAAGGGAGTGGGCTCACTCACAATTTTGCCCAAAATCCACTCTTTGCATAAATGTCATGTAATTGTCGATAAAAGCCTTTGAAACGTATGTAGTGCTTGTAATTATATTTCAGTACATCACAGAAACAACTGAAACAAAGATCTAAAAGCAGTTTAGCAGCATACTTTGTGAAAACTAACATTTGTGTCATTCTCAAAACTTTTGGCCACGACTGTACACCTAGTCAGCTGAGCTTAGTGTAGGGACTGTATTTAGCCAGATGGTGGCAGTGTGTTCACTACTTAGACATGGGCTTAAGTTTAGTCTGACGAAACACCTGTAGTTAAAGCTGTAGTTTCACTAATCACTTGTAATATTTGAACTGAACAATTTTGAACAGAGACTCTTTTGTGGGTTTATTCAGATAAACGGGTATACGGTGGACAATATGGTGAGTAAACCAATGCTTTGAGAGGGCAGAGGTCTCCTCAGGCGGGATCAGTGGCGCGTTCCTTTTATTGCACGCCACTATTTTCATTTGTGCGCCTTTTCTAAAGTCTTGGCGCGCGCGCATAGTTTATAACCAACGACTTTCTAACGACTCACTCCAGGCATGTAGCAAAGTTAAAAGGAAATTAGATTTCGACAAAGAATTTTACAAATGATAACGATGCTGCTGTTGCTGCAGCTAATAATAATAATATTATAATAATAGATAAACGCAAAAACGTTAATGTCATTAGGCTTATAGGCTGCATTTGAATAATGTAATATGTGACAATTCACGAGGTTTAAAATATGATCATTTAATTTAATTTCGTGAATTACTATAACTGCAAGTAAATAAGCACCTGTCACATTTCACGCGGATATGTGGTTGAGTACACTCCTCGCGAGGGACAATGACATGTTCAACTCTGTAGCTCTCAGCCAATCAGAGAGAGTCAACGTTTAAAGGGCTATTAAGACACAGCCAAAACGGCGGAGTGCAAAGCCTACATTTCATTTCTCTCGTATTCGCTCGCCTGCGAAATAGTAAATGTGTTTCTACATGGCTTTCTTGAAGACAGGATTGGAATGACACTTTTACGCAGCAGATATCAGGACATGTCTGAGTTTTGTGGATGCGCACGTTTATCTGCTGCACTTGTTGCACTGAGGCGCACCGGCGGCTCAATATAACAGACTGAGAGAAATTTACCGTTACCGACGAGGTCTTCGGCGTGTTTTCATTTCGCAGGTAGGCATTTAATTCGAGGGACAACCTTTGCCTAACCTGGTGGTGGATTACACGCTTACAAAATACACTTTTTGATGTTAAATTGTTATCAAGCGTTATTTTGAAATTTCAAGCAACGCCGTCTGCTTTACAGATATATATATATATATATATATATATATATATATATACATACACACACAGATATATCTATATCTTCAAAAACACTAAATCGTGCCCACGATGCCAGTGTTAATAAGTCCAGATATAGCGAATAAATTCAAAGAGAAATGGATGATGCTTCATCCGGAGGACCAGGACAATGTCAGCGGCTCTGTTCACTTTGACGACAGTCTCACCAGTCTGCACTGGCTGCAGAACTTCTCCATCCTCAGTGCCAATCCGGAGCGGACTCCCAGCTCCGGCTGCCATCCGCAACACCTCTTCTACCACAAAAACCAGCTGGGGGGCACCGACTCGCCCTCAAGCCCACCTGCCGGAGATACCGCCGCCACAGGGATGCCACAAACACCTGGGAATCCCACAACGTCCTGCAGCAGTTTGGCAAATTCATACGGGCACCAGCAAGCGGGACACTACACAACGGCGCAAACAAATGCGTCTGAGAAAATAGACTATAAAACAAACCGCCATGTGAAGCCACCCTATTCATACGCCACTCTGATTTGCATGGCAATGCAAGCTAGCAACAAAACCAAAATCACCCTGTCGGCCATATACAGCTGGATCACGGAGAATTTCTGCTATTACAGATACGCGGAGCCAAGTTGGCAGGTATATTCACCGATCGTTTTCTTTGAAAATTACATAGGCCCAATATTTCTTATTTCATTATTAGTTTTAACTTAATGATTCCGTATTCTTACATTTTTGAGGTCGAAAAAGAAAAACTGCATTTTGTGCAACAGGTGCACCGAGCATTAGCCTATAGGATTCAGGTTTCAGGAGTCACATTAACGATTCTTTAAGTACTTTAATGGGAGAAACAGAAATACGATTAAAATGATTCTTTTGATTAAAATGAGTATAAATCAATCTCTTGCTAAATAGAATATTTATTTATTTATTTTTTCAGATTTAAATTTTCAATTATAAATTTCAGACCAGATATAAGTTATTTACCTCTTATAGGAAGGGCTTACTTTTTAAACATTTTGAATCAAACAAAAGTAATAACTTATGGTTCAATTAATTCATTTCCAAGGGTTTTTATTAATTAAAAAAATATATATATTTTTTTAATTCACTTAAAATAACTGGTTCTTAAGACTCAGTGCTCACTAAAAACAACCATTTCAGTCATTTGGTTGGTAATCGGACCACACGTGTTTCTGATTCTCCCAAAAGGACCAATTCATAAGATCTATTAATTCGTGAATCAGATTGATACTATCAACTAGTGTTAGTCAACTATACCAGAATTATACCAAAACAGACCTGTGAACTCATCTATGTCTACGCTAAGTTGACTGATGATGGAAGCTGAGACCACTATACCCAAGAGCACTAGGTTTCCTGAGACCTCCTTCCATAATGAGGGATCCTTAAGGGAGCCACTGATCATGTGAAACTAGGAGCTCTGCATTGCTAGAGAGCCTTGGCCTTATTCACTGCATATCTACTCCTGTACACGAACACCGCCCCCCCCCCCTCCCCATTTGTCTCTGTCTCACACACACACACACACACACACAGTGAGCCAATGAAACAGGACACCTCTACCTGTTGCACAATGGGATTTTATAGGAGGCTTTATGCCTGACGTCTTTCTCTGGAAGTCTAAAACTTTTATAACTCTAGTCATAACTTTTGCTCTACATCCAATAAATAAACATAATTATTAACTATAAATATTAATAAATGTATTTTTTCTCCTTTTCTCCAGAATTCAATCCGCCATAACTTGTCCCTGAACAAGTGCTTCATGAAAGTGCCCAGGCAGAAAGACGAGCCAGGAAAAGGAGGTTTTTGGCAGATTGACCCGCAGTACGCTGACATGTTTGTCAATGGCGTTTTCAAACGGCGGCGAATGCCTGCCACGAACTTCAATACCCAAAGACAGAGCAAAATGTTATCCTCACCCAGCTCTTCGTACGGCTCTCAGTGCAACCAGACCGGCCAACAAATGCGAATGGGCCACTTCCAAGGACCTGTCCCAGGAAACAAACGCAAGCAAGCCTTCCCCAAACGAGGCAGCAAGCTGGCCAGAGTCTCCAAGAGCCCTCTGTTAACCAACGACATCAAAACCTCAGATGTACTAAGAGGAGATTTCGACCTGGCGTCTGTTTTTGACGATGTGCTAAGTGGGAATGACAGCACGTTTGAGGATTTGGATATCAACACGGCGCTGAGCTCACTGGGATGCGAGATGGAGCTATCTTCACAGAACCAGCATGGGCTTGGATACAGCAATGAGGACGAACAGGCTTGCGCTTACCTAGAGGCGAACGGCATGATGGGATGCAACATAGAGAACTTTCACCAACAGCATCACCAGCAAGTACAGGTCCATCAGCAATATTACGAGGGAATGTTCACAGATCATGTTCACCAGCATCAGCACCCTTGGGAGATTAAAGAGGAAGTCCAAGCCATCCCACTTACTTTGGATCATGGCTATGGGCTTTGTGAGGGATTCTTCTCTGAGATGCAACTCTGGGAGAGAGCAGAGTCCTATCTGTGAACACGTCTCAATGCATATGCGCTGTCTTTGCTCGTCTGAAGACCTATTGACTTTTGTTTTGCTACATTAGCATAATGAATTACTGAGGATGTGAGAGGTTATATGTAATTATTCTTTGTACTTCTTTTGCATTTTGTAAGAACTTATACTGATTCATTTATAATCATTTCGATTTTTGAATTCTTGATTTTTTTATTCTTTTTTGTCTCGAGGTGGATAAATATTGTTGTGGGACAAGTGTAGTTATTTAGGGTTTTGTTCCTTATTGATTAATCAATCTAATATATTCATTTTAGTTTACTCGATATTTTAGGTAATGTCATGCTTTATATAAGTCTAACAATAATAAAACATACATATAAATCACAAATTTGAGGGAAAAGGGATGCAACAAGCCAAAGTGCTTCACTGAATCATTTCCAGAGACAAAATAAGCCCGCACAAGCACTTTGAAACTCAGTTTGTTGCCCAGTGATTTAGCCTCATAATTTATTTTCTCTCTTTCATGATAATCTATGAGAGTGCAAAGTGTCCCACAAGTGCTCTCCTATACGTTTCGAAATGTAATGCATTAGTCTCGGATTTACCATGAACTGTGGGTGGCAATCTTATGAGGCAATGACTGTTCTAGAAGTGTACTTGTATCGATTCTTTGAGAAATGGACTGAAACATGCAACGTGAAACAAAATATATTCTGTACTTGAATAAAAAGATCAACCTGTACAACTTTTTTCAGTCTGTTGAGTTTATATATTTATTAAATACATTTACATTGTTTCTTACAATTTGTTTTGTTCATTTACAGTCATTATTAGAATTATAAACATTCTCTAAATGTTTAAAAATGACGTATGGCCATTGTGGTAATTATATTTCATTTTGTAGAAACAACAAAAAGTAGTTGTCCGCATTCAAAAGCACGCAGTCACAGACTACATAGTAGTTACAGTTCAGGAACTCTACAGTTTAGCCAATCAGTTTCAGCTAGTTTCCTAATGACTTGCCATTGTCTATTGTATTGTAGTCAGATTATATTTTGAGTGTTCTGGTTGTTACTCATGTTAGCTCCTCCTAAATACAAAAAAAAGCCCCTTCACATGACATATACTCAAATGGAAATCAATCATGTCTCTTTTCACGTGGTTATTTGTGATTTATTGGCCGAACGGTTTGATTATTGATAAGGAAAATACTGTAAAAACATGCCCAGACTGGCCCGCATTCCACAAATTGCAGTAAATCTTACTTATACTAATAACGACAGTATTGTTAAGCTTCACAACACATTATGAGAAAAAAAGTGCAGAAGCGATCACTGGAAAAGTACCTTTTCAAAAGTACCTTTAATGTACTAATATGTGCCCTCAAGGTATTAATATGGATCCTACGGTACAAAAGTGTCACCCCAGTGACAGCTTTTGCACGTTTTTTTCTAATTGCAGATGTTTGCATAGACTGACCTTTACTCTTTACATCAGCATGAGGTGTCAAAGAGCGTCAAGCATGTATAAACTGACAATCATAGGCTGGTCTATATACTCAGTGGTTTAGTATAGTTTTTAGTACAGATTATGTTTACATTGTCTTTTGTTTTTGGAAGGAAGGGCGATTAGCCAAGAAATGCATGTTTTAGTTACTTGTGTTTGATTTTCTTTCAAGTTATTTCCTTGCTGTGCCTCCCACCTTGAGAAATCCAGCTGACTTGAATATATGTGAAAATCCACTGCATTTGAGGCAAAAAATAATACTTTCTCGCTTAAAATCTCTTTTTAATGAAAAAGAAAAAAGAAAAGGGAGGATTAGTCAATTTCATCGGCTCTGCCTCCTTCTGTTGGAGGTCATGTGTAGAGAGCCTTCTGAATCTGTGGAGCAATTCACATTCCTTGAAAATCAGAACGACGGTATAATCCATACTAGCTGTGCCCCACAATGCCATGGTCATGGTGAGATCACATATTCATACACATACATGCATCCAGCAAGCAATAAGTGAACCTCTGTTTCACCACAATAGCACGCTTCGAGTCCCTGCGGATGTGACAGAGGTGAGTTAGTGCCAGGATTGCGGTGTAGGCAGGGTGAGAGGGGAGGTGCGGGGGCGAGATGCCGGGTGCTTCTCAGGGGATGGGTTTTTGTGGAGGAGGATGGGAGAACTTCTTGACGCTGGAGATAACATTATCTCCCCTGAGGCAGAGACTCCTGCTTGTATTTACACAAGTGCTGTCGCCGCTCCGGACTAGCATACGGACCTTTCAGCTGGAACAAGGACGGCTGTCATGGTGGGGCATTGCCACGCTGCTTTATGTCCCCCCGGGCACTGCTGGCAGCCCCTGATTACAGGTGTTATGTGGGCATGTCTGCCAGATCACACAGAGAGATATGTCAGCCATTCTGCTGGAAAAGTCAGCAAAACACTGGCATCAGCACTCAGTGTGTATTTGCACCCTGTATCCTTGAAAATTTTGTTGGATTATATTAAATTTTATGTTATCCTGGACCATAAAACCAGGATTATTTCGTGAAATTGAGATACATAATAATAAATAAGCTTTCCTTTGATTTATGGTTTGTTAGGATAGGACAATATTTGGCTGAGACACAACTGTTTTGATATATGTACTAAATATCTTTATGGAACATGATCTTTACTTAAAAATCCAATGATTTTTGGCATAAAAATCCCATACACTGTATTCTTGGCTATTATATTTGTGCTTCTACTAGAGATGTGGTCCAAGGTCATTGACAGGGTGCTTGCTTTTTTGTTTGTTTGACCTATTCATTTATTCAGCACTAAAATATACATAATGACACAAATACTCCTTTGTATTAAAATGTAATTTTATATTGTTGTGACACTATACAAGTCCAAAAGATCCTGCCCTGATATAACTAAAGGGGGGGGGGGGGGGGGATCTCATTAAAAGATTGCATTACGATTGCCTCATTAAATGTTTTTGCAAGTTAAAGTAGTTTGGCATAATCTGTCATTATTATTTTTAGAAGACAAAAAAGTGAACATGCAAAATAACACAGAAAATATTCTCATAGCCTTCAGATATCTGATAACTTGGCTAATTCAGCAAGATAAAGTATAAACAAAATATAAATGAAATTATAACATTACAGTAGTTCTTGATTTGGTCAAATGTGATGGGAAATATTTGAATGCTGAATTTTCCTTTTGTCTACCTTTCAGAAAAGAACTAATTTTATCTAACATCCTACTGACTTTCTCACACTCTTTATATAAGTACATCCAGCTATAAGTACACAGACCACATATAGCATAATTGCTTATTTAGTTGTATCTTGGCTTGGTGATATTAACATGATTTTCTGTAAAGCTGCTTTGAAACAAAGCATGACAAGTGATAGGCCTATACAAATAAATTTGACCTGACCTGACGGTATCACTTCATCCTGGGCTTTTTTATTATTTCCTTTAAAACATTCAAAGCTCGCAAGAACATTTTTCCCCTGTTAATATCACCACCTTTTCATGAGTCACAGATGTAGCCAATGAACAGTTGGAATACACAGAGCCCCATAATGGTTTACAATCGCTATGCCTAATCTTATTTAAAGCTTTACTAAACTAAACAAACCCTTTCATTCCATTCTGGATTGGCCAGTGGTCACCAACAGAACGAGGTTAAAGGGCAAAGGTAATAAAATGACTCTTATCTCACTGAACTACAGAGCAGTCAGAGGGATGATGTTTTCTGATGCGTCTGTGTCAGTGATAATGTGTGACTTTAATGTATCTTGGTGCACTTGAGCACACCACATCAAAAAAACAAATAAAAAAAACATAACATTTCTATGAGTATTAAAACAAGCATTCTAGAATCAGAATTAGAAAATATTGTTCAGAGGTAGTTACCTTAATGTGGTTTGTAATAAATACCTTGACAAGAGCCTTATGAATACAAATAATGAACAGTTTGGAATAGAGAGAATTTTGTTTTTAAATGTTTTTGAAAGAAGTGTATTGTGAATTATTATTATAATTTAAAATAAATATTTTTACTGTATTGTTGTCAAATAAATAAGGCTTGGTGAGCAGTGTATTTATAATGTTTATGCTTTTAATATTACAAATATTTGAATGATGTGTTGTATTTTCAGTTATGAGTTACTGGTCTAGCGAATATACACTGTAAGACAAAATAAATACATTTCATTCAGCAGGGGTGCCAGAAAATGTCTGTAAAAAAATAAAAAATAAATAAAAAACAGAAAAAACTGTAAGTAAAAATAAAATGGATACGCCTTTAAAAAAAAAGAAATTTCTTGTTCCACAATTACAGGTTATTACTGTAATTATACATTAAATATTTTTATAATTACAGTTTTTACTTTTAACATAACAGTTGTCAGAATGCAGTAATACATTATTGTCATTTAATTATTGTCATTAAAGAATGATAAAAAAGCTTAAGCACAGATAATTACTGTTGTTATTATTAAATAATGAAATAGATTACGTTTTGGCAGTTTTATTTTTCAGAACATATTGTAAAAAATTCAGAAAGGCTTCAGAAAACACATTTATGAACAAAACCTGTAAATTTTACAATAAAAAAATGATGATTTGAATGTAAACTAGTAAATTCAACAACGTTTTGTACCTTTAACATACTGACAACCAGCATAATAATGCAGTTGGTAAAAGAGAGCCACATGAAGACTCAAAACTCAAGCAGAGTAAATCAATCAGTAAATCAAGTAGCTTTACCACAAGCAGAAGTATATACTAATATATAGAAGGTGCACAGAGTCATTCATGCAAACACAAAACACCATCATTGTAACACGACATTTAAATAATGCAACTAACATTCATTAAACAACAGAAGATGTGACATAAAGCCCAAATGTGCATAACTGATAACAAAAACTATTAATAAACATGATTATTTAAGCAAAATTATTTCAAATGTGGAGTGTCACGCAGGGAATTCTGGGAAAATTAGTTTACAGTCTTTGACTGTAAATTATACATTGATTTGTTCTGTTTATGTCTAAAAACTGTACAATTTGCAACATTTTACTGTAAAATTACATGAAATGTCTGGTTAGATGTTTTACAAAGTTTTTCAGAATTTACTGTTAACCTATTAACAGTTTTTTTGGTAGCATTTTTACAAGATTTCACAGTTAAAATTATACTTATTTTTTACAGTGTAGATTAAAAACTTATCATTTTACAGTCAGTTGTACTTTCACTTGCCTGTACACTGCTACTACTGTATAATTGCCAGCATTATTTTGTGCTTCTTAAGTGCTAACTTTATTGATTATGTGGAAACCCAAAAACAGGCACACGTCGCAATTAACTGAGATGCTGCGCTGTTTATGTCTCTTTGGGATGAGGCCCTTTCACTGATGTCTGAACGAATAGAGATGCTATTTGCAGACACTTGAGAGGGGTGAAGAGCCCATCCAGAGTTCGCCTTGCATGCAGATATTGAATAGCCTTATTTTGTCTTCTAAATATGTCAGTATGTATATACAGATATGTAGATAAATATGTACTCAGTGACAGTTTGACTGGGGAGCAATAACCCCTGATTAATTTCTGATGCAAAATAATGCGCCTGTGTTATGAAGACATAATGTCAAATTTCCTTGTTGTGAGTTTTCGCAGGTTATTGGCTATGGAGGTCATACAAAATGATTTATTTTTTTTATTTATTTGTCTTAACTGTGCTTAAATTATGCAGCGGACAGAAAGAACATTTTACAAATGCTGCGTACCAAAAATATGGCTCACTGGGTACGAGCCACAACCGTGATTGGAATGCAGAATTAGTCGACACAGTCCTCCTAAATGTCACTCCTGCCTGCTCCTTTCATTTCTTCTACATATCCTTTGTGGGTTGCTATAAAGCATGTTGCAGGCCCAGGATGGGTTGGCAGGGTGGCTGGTGAAAAGCATTCCTCAGGGGTTTCTTAGATCTCTGTGGCTGAGCGAGAGAGAGCAGCCAGAGGGCAGAGTGTCGGGACGCCCAGAACCAGAGGCAGTGCCCTGGAGCCCGGCCACACACACTGCCCCATGCCAGCGAGCACAGACCGAAAACAAATGCAGTGCCATTCTCTGAATCTTTTAATGTCTAACCAGCTCCCTCAGAGTGGGGGGATATTTTGTGCATTCTAGAATCAGATATATGGATATTTTTTTTCAATTCAATAAAAACAACAACAAAAAAGTACAATTTATAAAACTATTTCCACAGGACATGCCTGCAGGTCCAACCTCCATGCTGATTTGCATGGAATTGTGTTATAATAGCATAACATGCTATTATAACATGATTCCATGTTTTACAAGTATGTATTAAGCATGTATTAACAAGCATATATTAAGAGGATTTAGCATTTCCAATTAAGGTAGGCATGTTACATTCTTCTTATTTATACACTGAGAAACCTGATGAAAGAGCTCTAGTAATTGGCGATTCTATTGTACGGAACGTGAAAATAGAGACACCAGCCA
>JAUCMS010000019.1:4896826-4917720 GCA_032357445.1 Enteromius radiatus | reverse complement strand
TTTTCTTGTAGGCCTACTTTATTTACTTTATGTAACATTTATTCATGATAAACTTAATATAAATTATGTTTACATTTAAAACAATAAATCAATCTTTATTTATATTGCGCTTTTAACAAAACAAAATAAATAAATTATGAAATCATTTTTATAGTACAATTCTTTCTGTAATAATTCATATAATAATTTCTTAATTCATAATAAAATAATAATGAATCCATCTCTGATAATCCCAGGTTGCTATGGTCACGTGGCCATGAGAAATAGATGTTGTTAACTCAAAATAGCATCTCGAGGCCACAACATAATAGCATGTCGTTATCTCGACAAAACGATCTCATGGCCACGACATAATAATATCACGTTCCCACGAGTTACTAAGACGTTCCCACAAATTAATATCTCTTGGCCACGTTTTATTATTACATTCCCATGAGTTAATATGTGTTACCTGGTTACCGTATGTTTGAGATGCTTCACCCCTTCCCCATAATATAATTTTTTTTTTTTTTTTTAAAAGTCACATATTAGCCACTTTTGAAGCTTTTTAATGTTTATTTTTCAATGTTAATAAGAGTGATACCGAAAGTTAAAGCCATTTGGAAATCCTTGGGGGGGCTGTGCCGTGGCTAAGCAAGTTTCTGATGGGGCTATAGCCTCGTCAAGCCTCGCATTAGCGCCACCACTGGCTATAGCCTACATTGTGCAAGCTCATGTGTAGCACTTTTTAAACTGTTCTTATCCCTTTCTCATTAAAGCCAGCTGCATGTCACTGCTTCTCCTTAATCACATACTGCCATGATCTCGTCTCCATCACCTGCCTGCTGGTTTGGCCCTGTTCAAACTCTCTCCTCCTACACTGTCTGGGCGAGTGGGCCACGAGCAAATCTCATTTGCTTTAGCACTCACATCTAATCAGTGAGAGAAATAGCACCTGATTGCATAAGCATGACTCCACATGGGGAAATGTGAGCCTCGGTCTCTGACACCTCCATCGAACGTGTCGCTCCTCTCCTTCATAATTGATGACTGACCCGCGCATTGCGTGTACGGGCTCCGTGCCGAGATGAGGTGTCCAGAAGCTTAAATGAGCTTGAACTTGACACTTGCCTCAGAACTAAAGCCCACAATGTATTGTGTCTCCTTCGAGTCCAGCTAATTGAGTGCACTTATTGTTGTTTAGCTTTTTGACCAGGAACAGTTGTAATGGTTTTGTGTGTGTGTGTGGGTTAATATCACTGATCTATATATAATAGAGAACATTCATTTATGACATAGTATAGAATAACAGTCATTGTATATAGATCAGTGGTTAATACCAAGCACAGTCTCACAACCAATTCGTATGTCTTTCACGAGGCAAATTTGCACTTATTTGTACAAATTTGTATGACCTCACTCGTACGATTTGTCTAAACCCCAGTGACGGGTAGGTTTAGGGGCGGGTGTTAGGTGTATGCCATTCATAAAAAAATTATATGAATTGTCAACTTTTAAATGACATACAATTTAGTAAAAATCGTATGAATTTGTACGAGTGAGGTTGTATGATTCGTACGAATTTGCCAACTAAAATATGTACGAACTAAGACTGGGCTCTAATATCGGCTATTTGGTTGTGTCTTAAAAAACATTTGTCTCAAAATGTATATAATGTTCCTATGTTTCTATACTTACCAATGTGGTTTTGAAACACACAACATGTACTTACTATTATAATAACAATAAATGATTCAATTACATGCAAGAAATAAACCTTATCCTAACCCTTACCATAAAGTAAGCACATGTAGTTTAATTAATATTACTCAGCACTTAAATGTATAATTATACGGTAACTAGGACACCTTCAAATTAAGTATATCCATAATTTGTAGTTAGTAAAACTATTACTACTCATACCGTGTTATAACCATCCTCAGTCTCCCCTGTATTATACTTGGAGTCATACTGTATAAAGGGTTAGTTCACCCAAAAATGTTGTGATTATTACTCACACTCATGTTGCTCCAAACCCGTAAGATCTTTGTTCATCTTCGGAACACAAATTAAGATAATTTTGGATAATTATGATATCAGAGTGCCATCTGACCCTCCAAAGACAGCAACACAACTGAAATGACCCCAGATCCAGAAACGTAGCAAAAATATTGGTAAAACAGTCCATGTGACATCAGTGGCTCAACCTCACTGTTGCGATGCTATGAGAATACTCTGTCGAGCAAATAAAACTAAAATAACATAATTTACTTTTCTCCCATGACTTAAGTTTTCTGCTTTAACGTATTTGACGTAATTAGCCTTGTTTACAAGAATGGTTGAGAATATGATGTTATTTTTGTTTTCTTTGCACAAAAAAAGTATTCTCCTATGGTTGCGAAACTGTAGTCGATCCACTGATGCAACATGGACTGTTACCACATTTCTGGATCTGGGATCATTTCAGTTGTGTTGCTCTCTATGTAGGGACAGATGGCTCTCTGATATCATCAAAAATATCTTAATTTGTGTTCCGAAGATGAACAAAGGTCTTCAATGACACAATTGGGTGAGTAATTAATGACAGAAATGTCATTTTTGGGTGAATTAACCCTTCAAGAATCCTTTCAAAATATCTAGTGTTTTGTGGTATTAAAGTTTGAAATAAATCTCTACAAATAATCAGATTAGTTCTTTCCTAGGCACCTGCACTGTAAAAAAAAGTTCTAACACTGGGGTTTTACTGTGCAGATGCCTAACAGTGTTTATCTTATGGCCACAGGAGATATTGTTTGACATTTCTCATTGAGCTGCGGTTGTTTTCCTGTTTGCGGTAAAGAAAGATTTCTTCTTTCGAGGCACATAAAAGCTCTCTGGAGATACATCATTTGTATGTACATACACCCCTGTGGCCGTAAGAATGCTATGGGGAAAAGAGTTGTGTTATGTCATCCAGATTAAAAAATAAATAAATAAATAATGTAAGAGCATCAGAACATCTTCCGTGTCAATCAACAGCTTATCATGACAATGTGTATGTGCATTATAATGTGTTCATGTGAATTATTAAACAAAGAATATTAATCACTCTGTTCATGTCAGTTTTCTGAACCGAGCCTTGGGTGCAAGCAGCACACAGCTGATGAGTAAATGCAGTAAATTAGATTATAAAACTGCTAGCGCTCACAGCTGAATCAGAGAGATGGTGCAGATATACTTGCTGATACCTGAGAGAGGGGTAGAGCAAACATCAGCCTATTCCTGTAGAGCAAACACTACCACCAGGGCTTCATTAAAACTGATTGGACCCACAGGGACCACACCTGTTCCGGGCAGGTTGGGATCCACACACACACTCTGTGGCTTCAGCTTTCAGGGGACATGGGTTAATACACTGCAAATACACAATCAGGAGAACACGAGTGCTCTGCATTCTCAGAAGCAGAGGGAATCTCTGGAAGGGGAGTATGGAAGCACTTTTATGCTTCCTGTAATGAAGATGACAGCAGGTGGATAGAGGGGTTACAGGTCACATGACACCCTTCCATAGTGTGTTAGTGAATATTAAAGTGCAAAAGTCAAATACTAGTACTAAGTGTGCAATGTTAAAAAAAAAATGGCTATTTATAATCATTGGGGAACAATTTGAATTGCTGTATAGCTCCAAATCTTGTACAGAACTGTATGTTTCTTTGGGGTGGTTAAGGTGCTGTATAGCTCCATTGCCATCCAAAGAATCAGTTAAGCTCCTTTAAAGCTTCTTTACAAGACAAAGAACAACTGCTTGTGGTGTTTAGCACCATTTTTATTGAAGAAATAAAATTCAATATCTAGGTTCTATATAGCACCATTTGACAAAGGTGCCATAAAGCACCTTTAAAGTTATGGTGCTAATATCCCAAAAAGTGGTTTTCCTATGACCCAAGAACCTTTTAGCATTATATACTGTAGCACCGTTTTATTTTACAGTGGAATAGTCAACAGTGTTTAATACAGGCTAAAGTTTATGAACCCTGTTGAAAACAACAGCATTTGCTATTAAGGTATATTTTGAAGCTGAAATATTGGTTTGAGCTGGTTTATGTTGGACCTTAAATGTGCTGGTTAGTTGAGTTTGCGGTATCATGAAAATGTGTAAATAGTACACCAACACTTTGACGTATGACACACACATTTGGCAAGCATATAGTACACAGTTATTGGTTGCATATGATACAAATTTTTGTTGTGCATATTTGTTGTGCGCAGTTTTTGCGTACGTATGATAAGCATCCCCACAACCTGAATCCTACCAATCACGTAGTATATACAACCCAAAGTCTTTTTTTTGACCTCAGTAACATGTAAATATGTTGATGTGTTTCATACAGGTCCACAACAAAATAAATGATGAAAGAATTTTCTCTTTAACAATACACGCTCTAATCACACATACAGATAGACATGTACAGTCAGTACAATAGTAGGATAGGGTAGAACTGAACACCTCTGACGACTCAGAGCTTTGTAATTGGGCCCAGGAGGACTGAGGTGGATAATAGTTCTCCTGCGGGACGGAGATGAGAAGTAGAGGGGGAGAAAGACAGGGAAGCTGAAGCAGAGAAATATATTGGGAGTGTGATTTGTGTGTACCCGTGTGTTAAGTACTACACTGTTTATAATTAAATACATGTTGTTTGACAACACACCACAGTGACAAGAAAGAAATATATTACTGTAGTCATTTGAGTGGAACACAAACACGGGGTCAGAATGTTACTGTAACCGGCTTACCGTAATGCCAGCTTGTATTTTGTTTGTGGTGGTATATGTGCTATTTTTTAGCTTGACTGGTAGAGCATGCAGAGTTTGATTCCCAGGGAACACGCACACTGATAAAATGTTTGCCCTGTGGGTTGCTTTGCTTAACAGTGTCTGCCAAATACATAGGAAGTATTTTTGCATTTGGCACACATGATGGCACATATGTAAAATAAATCATTGGCTCACAATGGGTCTCATGCCTGTAAAATGTAATGTCTCCTCTGTAATACAAAGGCCACATAATTTCACATTATTAGAATTACAAATTATGCTTTTAGAATTTTTCCCTGTGTTTAAAAAAAATTAAAGAATAAAGAATCAGCCAGTGTCACAGGACAACATTGTACTGTAAAAAAATAAATAAAAAGTTGAGAAAACTCAAAGGATGAGGTTTTTTCTCAACTTTTGTTGTATAAACGAAAAAACAAGCAGTTGCGAAAATTAAAAAATCAGCTTTAGATGGTTGACTTAAGATTTTAAGTTTTATTTTTTTATGTTTGAAAACTAATAACTTAATTACATATTTTTATGGTTGTTTGAAACTCTTTATAAATTATATATATATATTTCTTTTTATTAATTATTTAATTACTCTACTGTGTGAATTTATTACAGCAAGAAAATCCAAAGAGATTAAATACAAGATACTTTTAATTTACTGTAAAACAATAGACTTGTTTTTTAGAATATATAGATTTTTGATTTAAAAGAATAGTACACACAAAAACAAATAGTTTTTTACTTTCATGTCATTCCAAAACATAATGATTTTCTTCATTATGAACCAACTTTCTTCAAAATATTTTATTTTATGTGCCACAGAAGAAATAAAATCATACAGGTTTGAAAAATGAAGGTGAGTAAATTATAACAGAAACCTCATTTGTCAGTTAATTATATCTTTAAGAATTACCCCTAAAATATTTTGACTGATGAAATGTTGTTCTTTAAAGATTTTAAAACAAGCAAAAATACAAATACAAATCTAGAAAAGCAAGAAAAATAAATTTAATACATACAACATCTTACACAATGTTGCTTTGAGGTATATTGATATGTTAGCTATGTTTTTAAAGCTAGCTAGCAAGCAAATATCAATGCATGTGAATTTAATAATGTAAATACTTTTTAAGTACTACATGACAAAAATGGCAAGGTTTATTGTTTACGTGAGAGCTCTTTTCACTACATACACTCTGTCATTGGCTGAAGGGGCCTGTGATGCTGACATGTCTCTGTGGGTTTTACAGGTTTGTTGAACAGATGCATAATTAGAGGATAGGGGATAGAAAGATGGGTAAGGAGGGGAGAAAATGACATGCATTGGGCCAGTCTAATGATAGTAGGGGTATCATTAGAAGAGGTGAACAGGAGTGACAGTCCTGTGGGCCCTGTACTTTCCAATCACAGCTTTCACACAGGACATCTACACGTTACTCACCCTGACCAGGTAAGACTGTCCATTGAAACAGAAGGCCATGTGGTATGAACCAATGCCAGTTATCTGCTGCATGAGCCAACCCAAAAGAACAGCGTTTCTAGAAGAAGACTGAACCACCACAGCTTCAGCAAAAGAGATTAACGACCATCCAAGTTCTGTCATTTGCCTGCAAACACCACAGCAGTTGTCCTAACTATGGGAATCAAAAGATTCAGCAAAACAACTGTGATATATTTGAGCCAGCAAGCTGAAATCAACAAAGCTGCCATTGACTAAGATGCAGTTTTGTTGTTCTGACATTTGTGTTTTGTTCATCTAGTTCTGTAAAAGCAGCAGTTCCAGGACATTTGGAAGTGTAGATTCACACTCTCCAATTCGGAGAGGACTATGGGACAGCTCTGTTCTTCATAATGAGACGAATTGACTCTATTCCAGACAAACGCTGCCTGCTGCCCTGTGCCAGTTAAACACAGTCTCAAAAACACTTGGGAGCATGCAAAAGAAACTCAGTGCCCAGTCTACAAAGTGATGCCAAAGATTCACGTCCATCGCAAGCTTGGGTCCTCACATAGAAATACACAGATGTATATTAAACGGTAGTCACAGCATACGTGCATTCAAAAAGTTCAGCCTGTTCCTGAAGAGCTCCTGTGAGCCATTCATATCAGCTAATTGTTCTAGCCTTTTGGCCAGCCGAGGTCACGGAAAAGAAGTGTGTGCAGACTTTTTACTTATTGTTTGGGAATGACCCCCTACTGAAGTCTCAAACTGATGTGCCAGACTGTTCTCTATAGACCTGTAGTGTTCGAATAGGAGATCTGAACAAAACAAGCCACACACTCAGTAAAGTACAGTATGTGCTGCTTGTATGCGGATGACAGCTATTTCTCACAGTGTCTTTAAAATGCTCAATTAAAATCCATTAGCAAAATTACTTTTTTCCTGCAGGATTTTGTTTAGTGTTAGTACTAAGATAATTTTCAGAGCTGGTAGATTACTTACAAATTGTAATCCATTACTGTATAAAATACTTTCTGTATGTATTCTACATAAGCGCAACATACAACGAATGTCAGTTAGGTCCAAAACAACACTGGACCCCATTCATATTTTTTTTGGTAACCACACTTAATAATTTAATAACATGCTGTATGATCACATATTTGAAAATGTATGCTAAGATTATAATTGCAAACCATTTATTTTGGATCGGAAAAAGTAGTTCTTTCGTTTCTTTCTTTTTTTTTTATGGACACACTTCTTGAGCAATCACTACACAGCTTATTAAATGCTTCAGTAAAAAGCTGCTGTCATAAAAGCTCCTTGAACATGTTGTCCCTCTCAGGGTGGGGTCTGATGGAAGGGGAGTGTTGTGATTCCGGCCCGCTCAGTCTCTCCCCATGTCTTATCCTTTAAATGTGTATCCTGGCTCCCTGATTCAGATTTAGCATTACAATGGAGGCCTGCTGAGCTACCTCCCAAGGCTGAGCCTCGTCCACCGGTGTGTTCATTCACTAGAGCGACTCACACCGCATTGTAAAGCTCTTGTTAAGAGTCTGGACCGAACGGATGAGCCTAGTCTTTAAACGGGGACAATGCATGCCTGATTTACCATACGGTCGTGCAGCGGATGGCACGCCTGTTAGTTTTATGAGATGGCTCAAGATTGTGTGGTACTTTCAAAGGCGAGGGCCACTATTTTAGATGCATTACACTTGAAAGAAATGGACAAGAATGAACTGTCTGGTGTTTGTGACAGGATATCCTTTAAAGAGAATGGGGCTAGTTGTCACACAAGAGAGACTAAGTCTGTAAGGTTCTAAGTTAAATTTTGAGCTCACTTGAGGATTCTTGATTGGCAGGTGAGAGGATGGTGACTTTGGTGAAGTAATCTTCCTCTGAACTCTTAGTTTCGTTGTGAGTGAATCAGTCAGCTTTGAAGACAACACTTGATTATCCTGTTTGGAGAGCCACTCCAGCACAAATCAGCAAAGCTGTAATTTAGCTGGCAGGCCATTTACTGAAACTGTAGGCTGTGATTGGATAGGAACT
The DNA here is from genome assembly GCA_032357445.1 of Enteromius radiatus. Lineage (NCBI taxonomy): Eukaryota > Metazoa > Chordata > Actinopteri > Cypriniformes > Cyprinidae > Enteromius > Enteromius radiatus. The sequence continues at coordinate 4,909,445 of JAUCMS010000019.1, read as the reverse complement.
GTTCCTGGTACAACGGTCCACGTGCCTGGTCCTTGGGAGGGCTTCTCGAACATGTCTCAACTTGCCCTGGCGATGTCATGCCCGTGTCAACCCAACAATGAATGGTCAACGAAATCATAGTACAGGACAGGTAGCTCATGTAGAACACAAAATCACATGGTTTATGAATGGTTCCCAGAAATGTCTTTTATTACAGTTTTTCTCAGTCGCTTCGGTGCATTTCTCACAACAGTACATTAATGCATTTTCTCAAAACAATTAGTCATTTGTGCACATCATAGTAGCAGTTTTTCATTCTTTCCAACAAATTGCAAATGCTTTTGGACATGCATCAATTGCTTTCATACAACTCTCTGCTGTTTTATAACATTATCATTTGTTTATGTCCTGTCAGTCAAAATTAACTAAACTTGTGACTGCTGAATACTCATTCCATATAAAACTAATAATCCTCATTTCATCGCTTGAGTCATTACATACAAAAATGGTGAACTAGTTGTCAAAATCTGTCAAGCTAATTGTATAAAATTGTTCAAATCTTTTTTTTCCCTGAAAATGTTGTCTAAATCGAACAATTTTTCTTAGGGCTTAGGGTGTCTGAAGCATTACTGTAGCTGCAACCAACGATAAACGACTTCTGTACAATCACTCAGAACTGAATCCCATAAACCCCTAGCCTGTGCCCGCCCATACTTCCTGTGACGCTACATTTAATTTCGCGAGCAAAGTCAGTCTGGCCAAGCTGCCGTTTTAGAGCATTTCTGTTCCCAAAAAAATGGGAACCAATGAGTGACAAAGTAATTTAACTGTATATGTATATGTATATGGTGTCAGGACTTTTCATCTTGATGACACTGACACTTTCATTGACATGAATACTTGCTTTTGAGCAATGAGCTATCCATTTTGAGCAAGTGACACGCTTTTGCAGGTTATCAACTAGGATTTGCAGTTTGTACTAATTGTTTTGAGAAATGCATTAACTGTTCTGCAAATCTAAATACTGTTGTGAGAAATGCACCAAAGTGACTGAGAAAAACTGTAAAGAAGGAAATGCTGTTCTGCTCTGTCATCTCTATCTGGAGATTATAGTTTTTCTCAGTCGTTTTGGTGCATTTCAAGACAGCACTATATACTATTTGCACAGCCATTTGAAAACTTAAAGTTAGACATTACCTTATGTAGTGAGGGTCGCCGTGATTTTGCCAAGAAGGACATGATCCTGGATCATGGATATTCCAATCCTTACCCTTAAACCTACCCCTACCCCAAATTTATACAAGGATGTTGATCCAGGAACATCTTGTACTTGGTGTAACATACACTGAATCTGTATGTTTTTTTTACATTTTTACTGCATATGCTCTTTGCAATTCTAATTTATTCAAAGCATTGTGCAAACCATTCAATTTAGAAGACATTTTCAGGAAAAAAGATTTAAACTGTTTATTCAAATTTACCTAACAGATTTTGACAACTAGTTCAACATTTTTGTATGTAATGACTCAAGCGATGAAGTGAGGATTATTAATTTTATATGGAATGAGTATTCAGCATTCACAAGTTTAGTTAATTTTGACTGGCATGACAAATGATAATGTTATAAAACAGCAGAGAGTTGTATGAAAGCAATTGATGCATGTCCAAAAGCATTTGCAATTTGTTGGAAAGAATGAGAAACTGCTACTATGATGTGCACACATGACTAATTGTTTTGAGAAATGCATTAACTGTTGTGCAAATGTAAGTACTGTTGTGAGAAATGCACCGAAGCGACTGAGAGACAGATAGATAGATAGATTGATAGATACTAGATAGATAGATAGATACTGTGAAAACCTGAAACACCAGATTTAATAAAACAGTCATTTAAAATGAAAAGGAATAAAGTAGTTGGCTTAAAATCTGTGGTGATTCATGTCAAAATGCTCCAGTCTCGGATCTCTCATTATTGCAGCTGATGAGCTTTATGAGCTTTAATGAAGTGCTTGAAGGTGTTATGAGATGAATGTTCTTAATCTAAATGTTAATCAGGTGGCTCACGACAAACCAGCTTGTCATGGAGGACAGGCAGCATTAGCACCATCTACTACAGTGCTGGGTCAGATGCAACATTCTTCATAATTAAAGAACTATCATCTGTATGCAGTTATTCAGAATGACCCCCTCAGAGTGAGACGCTCCAATATCTTTGACAACCTCATGCTCCAACCAGTCCTTTCATAACGCTGATCCAGCACAGAATAACCTGAGACACCAGCCGCTCCTCGGCTCGGGGCAAGCCCACACATGCTCTGTTTACTGATTACACACGCTAGTCGTGAGGGAGAACAATGCACCATTCCTCAGCACAATGGGTCAAACTGCATTAGGGAGGTCCAGCAACACTTTCCGTTTTTCCGGGTATGAAAACAGACACTTATGCTTTAAAGTTTGGATTCATCAGTAGATTTGACAATTTCGAGTGGGTGGTTGGTGGTAACCACTGACATGTGGCAGAACCAGTATTATATCAAGCATTCATTTGAGTTCCTAAAACCATGAGGATGGTCTAATGCTGTGCTTTAATGTACCCCAAACATCCCCAGCAATAGAGATCAATTACCTGTTCATCAACACAAAACCACTTTGTCTTTTTAGATTAATCAAAATTATTTAAACATTTTCATATCATTCAGAATTATCAGTAATATGACAAATATATATTTAGTGGATCAAACAATTGTGGTTTAAAAACAAGCACCGGTATATATATATATATATAATTCAAACATATATATTATTGCCATTATCAATAAGAAAATTCATTAACTTTACGTATTTCATTATTATACTATCATATAAATATTAAATAGTAAATATATTAATCAATATATATATATTATTATTAACAGTACATTTAATAATAATAATAATAGTGTTTAATTATTGTGTATATTATTAACTATGTATATTTTAATATTTATATATTATTCAAATTAAACAGCAAATATCTGTATATTCAGACCTTTACAAGCATTCCGCATCTGTTTTAGTCATAAAAAAAAGTAATTTTGAGCTCTATTATTATAATATTAACTCTATAAGCTTTATATTATTTTCTTTCCTTAAAAATGAGTTGAGCTGAAAAACAAAAAAGGATGTAACCCTGGTTGGTAAACATTGGTCTGATATTTGCTTACATATCGTGTCAAATGTTTAATGTGTGTTTTCTAAAGGTAATTGTCAGAATATGTATGTATGATTGGATGTATATAAACAAACATGAGTTTGATTGTATGAGTGCTGATGACCAGCTGTGCATCTGCTACACTGAGGTCACTCATTTTTCTTCGAGAGGGCTTAAAGGAGCTTGTTAAACTCGTCCCTAACTAGCAGAAATGTAATTTACAGACAGAGGGCTGTAGAGCCAAGAATGAAGGGTTGAGGATCAGTGCTGCTGGGAGAGACAGAGCCATCGCAGCCTGAGGCCTGGATCTGACAGCTGAGTAGGCAAATGAAAGAACCAAAGGAGATGGAAAGCAAGACGGTTAACTCTTGAAACACTGAACCGACAGGGCTGTCACACAGAATGAACCATAGGCTAAATAGAAACAATTGTGAATAAAGGGTTGCAACTTCTTGTCTTTGTCTAGGTTTTTTTCCCCAAATAGGTCCCCATTGTCTCAAAGTAGAAACTACTTTTATTATGCTAGGACACACTGAACTGATTGAAATGTACAATAAAGACATAAAATACAAATATATATTCAAAAAAAAAAAAAAAAAAGAAAATTACACATTCAAATTGTAATTATATATCAAAATATTACTATTTTACTTTATTCTTAATCTAATAAAAGCAGTCATGGTGAGAATAAGAGACCTCTCTATAAATTAATCCAGTGTGGGATTAATAAATTAATCATATAGTTTTTTCAAATAGTAATGTTTATGGCACACCATTTACTTATTATTATAACATAATAAAATAATATTAATTATATTAATACACTATAACTAAGTCACAACATTTGCAATGTGTTTAAAATACATTTACATTGCCTAATATTTGTCTTTTTTGAGTCTTCTTCTTCTTGGACTAGTTAACAATTCCTCTGTAAACAGCACAGGTGCGGTGAAGGTCAAAGGGTCACTGAGATGATTTGAGTTGTTTACATTGTGCTCCTTGTAAGACTTTGTAAACCAAAATATTTATTAATTTTTATATCCTAACTGTAAATAATTTTCTAACCCAACATTTTTTAAAGATACAATGCTTTGTCAGCTCAGACTAACACCCATGAAGGACAGCCATAAACCATCATAAACCTAAATGGCATTTATGATGAGTACTTGCTATAAAGAAATCGAAGTAATTGCGTTTTCAATCACTTTCACTGGTTTTAATTACTCTCATTAGATAATAAAGTTTTCACAGTGAGGTCACAGTGTTTTGACAGATAAGCCTTTAAATCGATCTACCTGATGCCTCTCGCCCCCTCTAAAATGACGGGGGCACGGCACAGGTGGCAGATAGGCCACATTTTGTGACCAGGGGCTCCTCTCTCTCCACTGAGCCATGACTGCAGCGTCTGAAGCAGGTGCGTGGTATCTATCCAGCTCCCCTCCCCCCAACTCGTTCACCTGTAAGCCCCTGACCTGCAGCAGTGGCTCCGGGGGTCTGCTACGGCCTGCGTGCTCATCTGCGGGACAATGAGGATAGACAGCCTGCCACTGACCACCTGCTGTGCAGCTGCCAGGTTCCTGTTTCAGAATCGGTTTTCAGCGCCCACCCCCATCCTTCTTCCCTTCTGCCTGCAGCATGACTCCTCCGCCTGATCAGATGGAGGTACAGCACGCTTATCATCCCCATCACAGCACTGCTAGAGTACCACTTACAGCTAGATATGTTGTTCATTGCCTGATAAATCTATTCATATTTATATTGGCTTGAGTATTTAATTGTGCGTTCTCATTTCCTCTCTTTTTACATGTATATTAGCCATGATTTTAGATTTAAAGGTAATCTTTAAAACCCTAATAATTTAACTATTAACACCATTATTGAATGTAATCTTTAGGCACATCAGCATAAATATTCATTTTTCATATTGTACAATTTAGTGTTGCGACGCTTAAATTAAAGGGTTACTCCACCCCAAAATTACAATTTTGTCATTAATCACTTATTCCAATGTTGTTCCAAACCTGTACTCCAATTTTTCTTAAATAAAGTTGTTATTTTTGTTTTATATCCATGCAAAAAGTATTCTTGTCGCTTCTTAACGTTATAATTGAACCACTAATGGCATATGGACTATTCTGATGATGTCTTTCACATGCTTCTGGACCTTGACAGTGTATTTTATTGCCATTTTATTGATTAAAGACAAAGGGGCTGAGTAACCTTTTAACTTGTTTAAATTCTAATTAATTGTTTTATTTGTAATTATCAAGGTAAAAATGCATATAATGTTAATATCTTGTAATACTAGAAGAGTAATTAATGGCTTTATCAAATAAAATGAGCATAAGAACAATAAAAATCTATAATATAATTAATATAAGATTATGTAAACATATAACCAAGTATAACATCAGTATAAACAAGTCACATCAAAGTCAGAAAAATCTATATATATATATATATATATAAAAACAGTAAAATTCTAAATTTTAATTTTGTGATGCTCAAATGATTGATTGTAATTTTGAGTTTTTGGTAACATTTTATTTAAAGCCTTTATGTATAATGCATTATAAATATATATTATGTAATCCACCTATATTATGTAATGCACTGTACAACAATAATTATAACCACAGTTAATACATTATAATGCTTATCAGTTAATTTTTACACTACGTGTTTTAAATTCAGCTATAATTATTTATGACAAGATGTAAATTAACGTAATGTGTGACCAAGTTCTTTCACTTGTAATTTAGTAAGACATAATTGCATATACATTTCTGTTGACTGCTATGATTATTGTATAGTGTTGAATTTTAATATTGGTGCAACTCTGCTTAACTCAGTAGATGGGTCTGATGGCTTAGTCTGAAAGGACCATATTTCGTTTTTAAATTTCTATTTTGGGTAATTAATTAGAAAAAATGTTGACAGGAAAAAAAGACGTGGAATAGGAAGCTGCATCACAGTTTAAGATGACTGAAGCATATGATAACCACTATACCACAGATGCAAGAAGTCAAGCCAAGAAATGGATTTGAGTTCAGTGTTCGAATTTTAATAAAATCACTTCCTGCCTTGGTCTACAGCACAGCAAGGATGTCTCAATTCACTGATCAGAAGTGTGGTTAATCTATCAACAGCTGGAAGACAAAAATCTCCCTTTTCTGACCGAAGGGGTCAACTGTTAAATCTGGTAAATGTTTATCTTCAGCAAGGCCCAACATGACTGAGACATCTTTATGCAGTCTAATACAGTGGTTCTCGACCAGGTGACCCTGAACTCACTAGACAGCCTCAGAACGACTTTTAAGTCGTTATTAAAATTAGATTTAGCAGAATTATAAATTTACGAGGTTCCTTTGAAAATTGTGTTGGACAAACAAAGGGCCTTAGAGTCAAAAACGTTGAGAATTCATGGGTCTAAAATGACCACTTTGGGATCCAAAAATCTAGTTTATTACCTTTTATGAGTTATGAACAATTTAAAATGAAGGGAAATGATCAAACCAAAGCCATTGTGTGATATAGACTATATGAACTCAACTATATGAACAGTTCTGATGTTTCTGTTTGCTTTAAGGACCAATGCAAGGTTTTACATAAACTTGTGGAGCTGTAATTATGTATTTGTAATTAATCTAAAAGACTTTTAAACGCCACTGTATTGTTCCATTAAAAATATATGCTTAAATATGACAGAAAGACCCCTATCTTCATATTTTGTTGCTGGGGTCAATTGAATAGACTAGGATGTACTAAAACAGACAAAGATTCAAGAAGATTCAAGAGAGAGAGAGATTGATGGAGAGAGACGTCACGGCACTGTATCTCAAATATTCTCGAGCAGCGCGCTAATCAGCAAATAGCCGTAATGCACAATTGAAGTAGCAGGATTAGAGGATCCCCCTGCATGCTGATTTGATTTTGATCAATGATTTGCGATATGGCCCTCTTACCCTAAAATTACCATCTCTATAGACAAGTGGACAGAGAGACTGGGGGCTGGGGAGCGATGGCTAATTTCCTCTCAAGTGCCTGTGTGGGGTTTGATGTATAGAGCTGCTAAAAAGATCTGATTGCAGTGCTTCCCTCAGCTGCTCATTTGTCCTTATCAGATTCGAGGAAGGAGCAGACGGGTCAGCGAAGAAGTTAAAAAACACATATGATGGCATGGAATGCCGGGAACTGTTCCTTGTGACAGATCTGAGACTTTAAGCCACAGTGGCTCTGTTTGTGAACGGCAGAGCAGAAGAGCACTTGAGCGGCCACTGCAGTCCAGAGCCCAATGCACACACTAATTAGTTAGATTTTAATTACCATCTCGGCTAAACTAACACTGGGTTTGCTTGTTGTGTTTGCTACATTAGGGAAACGGGGGATGGGCGACTAGTAATTAGCATAGCTCACAATAGAGAAGCCTTTTTCTCTTGTTTTTTTTTTTTTTTTACAGGAGGTGGAGGAGAGACGTTGGACCGTGAAGATGGAGCTCTAATAATGCAGTGATGTGCTCTCCAGACTCTCGCAGATCCTTCAGGATGATGGCAGGCGGCGTGGTGTGCGCAAACCGTGAACCTCCCCCACACACTTACGGCACAAAGAGCTGCTCTGAGATCCGGGCCAATCATCCTCTGTCACAGATGAGTATGCAAACACATGCAGCTGTCTGAAGAACAGACGGATGAGTGCACGTGGCAGGGCTCTGGATCCGTAAAAAAAACATGCTTCTTTCCAAATGGAAATTCAGTATATCGTGACATGTAGTTTGCATTCATATCAACACTGTCAAATTCTTTAGGACTCTTCTACAAAACATAGCAAGTTAAACTGCTGTTTACTGTGTAAACAGACAGCTTCCTTCTTAGGGAGCAACCTTTTGATCCAGCAACACACACAAAGTGAAAAGAGGCATGACTCACGATTGATTTCAATAGATCTTGTCATTAGCATTTTGCTAAGCTAACACTTGAAAATTCTGCAGTTAATTACTCACCCTTGTGTCATTCCAAACCCATAGGACCTTCGTCTATCTATTACCATAGACAGTAACACAACTGAAATGTTCCTAGGTCCAGAAACGTAGTAGATACATCAGTAAAACAGTTAGCAACTTCAGTTTCGATGCTATGATACAGAAAGAAAACAAAAATAACAATTTACTTAAATTGTTCTCCCTTAAGTTATGTCTTCTGCCGTTTCAACGTATGTACGTAAACAACACTGCTTATGTCAAATTTTTTCGTAAGTACTCTCCAAAATGGGAAAAATTGATAATTTCAGTTGTGTTGCTATCTATGGAGAGTCAGATAGCTCTCCAATTTAATAATTTTTATGTGTGCGTGTTCTGAAGATGAATGAAAGGTCTTTCAGATTTGAAACTAGTAATTAATGACAGAAAATAGGTTTTGGCGTAAACTAACCCTTTAATAGCTACCTTTCTAACTAATAATTTGTATAGTTATTAGTTATTAGTGAGAACTTGACCTTAAAATAAAGATTATTAAGATTATTAATATTAATAAACTTATAAAGGCATACTTATTTTCATAAAACCTGTTTAATAGATAATACGATTTGTTTGAAAAAACAAAACATGCTCAGTGCTGCATTTTTTTGATCAACATTAAAATCGCATTGCTTTTGATGTAATTCTAATGTAATTTAGTTCAAAGCTACATCTTCAGCATCACACAATTTTTCAGAAATCATTTATAAATGCTGATTTGGTGTTTAAGAAACATTTCTTATTATTATCCATGCAGGAAATGAATGTGCTATTTTGTTAGTGTTAACTAATAAATTAACATTTATTAATACTAGCTATAACTAATAAATATTAGTTTTAACTATTAGATTTAATAAATGTGTCTTATGTTTTGTTTTACTTCCTTTTTTGCATTTTTGTATCAAATGAAGTTTAGCATATAAATGAGCTTGTTGCAAGTCATTATGGGATTGCTTTTTCCACAAAGGACACAGTGATCCTCCCCTGTAAGACAGCATAATTATGCTGCTTCCTTTTTGGAACAGACACTGAGTTGGGTGCAGTGCCTTCCTTAAAGCACTATTTGAGATGCAAATGAGCATCATTTTTTAGTCTTTTATCTTAAATTATGTTTTTTTTTTTTTTTGCATTGTCCCTATGCAAATAAACTCACAATATCCTATTATTTTAAGGAACAAAAAAAATGAAGGCAGACTTTTGAGATTTTGTCACATTGTATTTTGTGTTACATGTGATCAGGTAGCTAAAACACTACCGAACATTACAGCTGTAGTAACACTACATACAGGGTGGCCTTAAAAGTGCTCTGATCTTGTAGGATATGGCAGTAGCTGGTACTGAGTGAAAAGGCACGACTGGCATAATTATTATTCCTTCCCTCCTGGGGTGGGCTCTTCTCTGAGCCAGAAAAATTAAAAACAATAAAACCTTCTTTAGAAAGTACATTATATATAAAAAGATTGTATGTTGTAAGTAGAGTCGATTCTAGCTCTTCTTCAGCAAGGCCTCAGTGGAGGTGAGCATTGAGGTCGTATTTCTCACAGAACTTGTCTGTCAGCGGGATGCAGGTGAGAAGCTCACACCACTCGCACTTGACGGGGTAAACGTAGAAGAGTACGACGAAAATGGAGAAGATGCCCAGGAAAAGAGTGAGTGCCATTAAGATCTGCAATCGTTTGCGGTACATGTCCATCCAGCCGAAGCTGATGTAGGGCAGGAAGGCGAAGGAAAGGAAGAAGCCTGAGACAAAGCCACAGATGTGGGCGAAATTATCTATCCAGGGCAGCAGGCCGAAGGCGAAGAGGAACAGCACGACGCATGAGAGCTTGATGAAGGCCCTCCACGGCCGTGCCAAGATCTGCCAGCTTTGGAACAGCTCCACGAACAGACAGGCCAGGATGCCAAACTGAGAACCAGCCGGACCCACCTGGCATTAAAAGAATAGAGGAGCAGTTACTATCATATTTATCCACATAGACCAGTGGTTTAAAACTCTAATAACCTGGGGGATGCTAATTAGGTGGTTAGGCATTTGAGCATGTCTACATTGCTATAGCATGTGAAAAACAGTATAATATATGAGACGAAAAATGTCGGTGTGACCTTCTACTTCTGCCAAGTGTGAATCCGTTTGAGAATTTACTACAGTATGTCATGTGTTTCAGTGACTCAACAGACATCATTGATCACATGCCAATTCCATGCATTATATACATACTTATAGAACAGCCAAGAAGCAAGTATGCCATTTAACGCAGTACATAGTAAAATTTTAAATTGATGCGGGTTGTTATCATCAAGGTTACAAGTGCACATCGACATCTGTGTTTTGGGCAATTTGAAAAAAACATATACATGTGTATTTATAAACAATGTTTTATAAGACTTTAGTATAGAGACCAATTCCCACTTGTTTATTAGTACTTATTAAGCACATATTCTGCATGACCATATTCTATATCCCTAATCCTACCCAATATCTAAGCTTAACGGGTTGGATTTACCTGCTAATACTATATGAAATTATTTTATTAATGAATGTGAGGAGTTCAAGACCCCTGATCTGAGTCATCCTGTACCTCTGCTCTGTACGGTAAGAAGATGGCACTGGCGAGGTTTCCTGTAATCCCACTGAGGATATAGATAATGGAGATTCTGAGCCAGCCCGCTAGCTTCTCCAAATCCCTCAAAATGGTCATCTGGAAGCACACAGACACCAGGCAGTGCAGAATCCTGCAGAAACAGGAAGAGACTTACAGGATCAATCAAACACGGCTTTACCTTTGTCAAGAAAGTGCAGTCGGGATAAGTAATCCAACACCGCATTTCATTTACTGCGAGATTCACAATAGGCCCCCTGCAACGGATCACGCTTCCTACTCACCCAGCATGCAGGAAGAGAGAGAGCCAGAGCCGATAGAACTGGTCTGGGATCTCCGGGTTCAGGAACGGCAGGAGGCCACACACATCATCCATGCAATGAACCTGAAAGCAGATAATCAGTTTTATCCATAATTACCCAAATTACAATTTATAGCTGAAGGACTGTACACTCTAATTACAGACACAGGTACAGCTGAAGGTCTTTATACCCCCTGCTGGCAATTCATAAAATTGCACTACACCACATAAAGAACAGAATGTACATATCTATGTTTATGTCAACAGGTAAATGTTTACTGACCTGGGAACAAAGTGTGGCCTCCTCATGGAAGTATCCCTTCATGAAGTTACAGTACTCTCTTGATGTAATCTCACACCTGTGCAAATCACAATTCACATTTAAAGAGATAACTGAAAATAATTGAAAATTATGGTAGTGTCACCCTCAAGTCATTGTACGATGTAATCTTGAAACATCATTGATAATCCAAGTAACCAAAAACTTAAAAGGTCCAAAATGATTGTAATGAACCCATATGAATCAAGGGGTTTGATCCAAATCTTTTGAAGAGATGCAGTGGGGTCATTTTATATGTGTTACGGGTTTAACAATATATTAATTTGTGTTTATAAGATTAAGCAAAGCCCACAACGTAAGGGTGAAGTATCCCTTTAAGGAATTTGATTTCCAAATAAACACAAAATAGCCAATACATACATATGAGATATAATACCAGTCAAAAGCGTGTTTGGTTTTGATCACGTTTCTCATTTTCTTAATACCTAAACCATCTGATAGAGCTTGACTGACTCTTGACTTGTTACTAGATGAGACTTTCCATTTTTACATTTATCTATATGTAGTGTCACAAGCAAGGGTCAAAGATTTGGCTGGTTAGCATGGCCCAAGAGGCAACATTACCCTTAAGTTGCATCACATCACACGCACAAAAGCCATCAACACATGCCGCAATATTTAAAGACAAATCTGGTTTTCAGTTGCATATATTTCTAAATCTTGTGTCATGTGTCAGAGGACTGTGGTATTTGCTCATGAAAATGGCAGAACATGATGAAGTATCCTGTGGCACATCCAGTAGTGACTGTCGGCAGCTATATCAATCACTGCAACTGAGACACAGAAATAATGGTTGGGGGGTTGGGTTTAGAGCACCTGAGGACAATTATGTTTGATATAAGATTGAGATACTGATACAATCCTACATAAACACCCTAATGTAGTCATAATTTCTTAATAAAATGTAAATTAAACATAAATTAAATAATACATTTAAAAAAAAAAAACTTAATCATAGCAGAAGTCATTAATTTTGGAGAAACTAGGCTAATATGAACATATTACAATATATGGTCAGACTGAAATGATATATAACAATAAGTTATTGATGGCTTAGTGTATGTTTAAAAGCAATGCCATTAAATAAATAATATTTTGACATTCAGCGCATGATGGTACACATCTACACTATATTACCAAAAGTTTTCGCTCACCCATTCAAATGATCAGAATCAGGTGTGCTAATCACTTGGCCTGG
>JAUCMS010000019.1:4871376-4896726 GCA_032357445.1 Enteromius radiatus | reverse complement strand
ATCACAGGAATAAATTACATTTTAAAATATATTCACACAGAATACAGTTATTTTAAATTGAAATAATATTTCACAATTTTTCAGTTTTTTTTCTGGATTTAATCTAATAAATGCAGCCTTGATGAGAATAAGAAACATCTTTAAAAATGATTAAATACCTTACTGACCCCATATTTTTGAACAGTAGAGTATATATATACACACACATGCAGGTGCTGGTCATATAATTAGAATATCTTGAAAATGTTGATTTATTTCACTAATTCCATTCAAGAAGTGAAACTTTTATATTGTATACATTCATTCCACACAGACTGATATATTTCAAGTATTTATTCATTTTAATTTTGAATTATATGACCAGCACCTGTATATATATATATATGTATTGTTCATACACTGCATAAAAAGGCTTATCTTACATAGTATTTTTGTTTTGTTTTTTAGTCAAAATACTGTGTTGTAAATTAAGTGAATTTTGCCTAAAACAATTAAAATTATCTGCCAGTGGGGTATGTAATATATTCCTAAGAGGTAAATGAAACTGAATGAAAGGTCCTTTTTAAAGAATCCATAATAGGGGCACTTTAAAACAAGATAATTTTACTTGTTTAAGAAAAAAAGACTAAATATCTTATGTCATTTCTAGTATATACATCTAGACAGTTTTAACTAGAAACAAGACAAAAATTCTATGCAAGATAAGTCCATTTTTATAGTGTATCTCGAGTGTTTTTCCTCACCTTCCTTTGGTTCCAATGCAGCAGGGTCTGCCGGTGATGACACAATCAATGTGTGGCAGGTTAGTGTGGTTCCCTGTGCTGTATCTGGTGCATATCTGAGAGAGGAAAATAACGTGTATCAGTATTAAATTGAAGCAAAATAATTCAATGCTGTTGTCATGTTGGTCACCGGTCACTGTAGCAAACTCACCGGCCACTTAGTGATGTCATCAGGCCACTCGTGAGGAGTAACTGAGGCAGGCTCCAGACAAATCCTAAAGTATAAATGCATAAAATAAGACAAATAAATCCACAGGTTATGTGAATGGGTAACAAATCAAAGAGGGTTATAGTTGTACCTGGGGTCTTGATGGCACACAGAGCCATACTGACGCAAATCCACCCCCAGATGTGGAGCACTTGGGTGGTGAGGCCACTTAACCCATAATGCCAGTGTACTCTGAGAACATTACACAGACATTTTTGTAAAAATAGGTTGACATTAATGTGGATATATGTGGTCACAAGGAAACTGACCGAGCACTCCTCCTGAGAGGTCTGCAAACAGCCTGATTGGTCATTGCGGACGCAGCAGGCCGAGTGCCTCTCACTGTTCTTCTTCTCCTGAATAAGCTGGTGCACCTCCTGATCCTGACGCATGCAGGGGGAGAACTTAGCCCCGAGGTGAATCAGCGCCTCCTGCAGGCCACGAACAAGAACTGCATATTAGGCAACAGCATAATAACAGAACATACTAAACTCAATCTATTTTATTTCAGCATTATTTATTTACCATAATAATATTTATTAATATTTTCATTTTACATTTTAGTTAACTCATTTTATTTATAAATTAATTGTTTTATTTATAAATATTTCTAAAAATAATTATTAACCTTTATTTTTATTCTACTGTAGTTTTAATGTACTAATTATAGAAGCTTAAAATTTTTATATTTATAATATTTCACTATTACAGTTTAAGAATTACCTAAGAACATTTATCCAAAACCTTTTGGTATTTTATAGCCTGATAATTTATGTTCAAAATATTTCAAATGCAGTTATGGCCTTATACATATTTTTCTTTTGAAGAAAATTTGTTTTTTAGGTTTATAATGATAGAAAAAAATTTAATTTGTTGTATTTGAGTATGGATGAAGTGAAACAATTAGTTTGAAAATAAAGCATAAAGCATTACCATGGTACATCTATGAAGATATTCAAATACTTTGATAAAAGCATTATCATTTTTAAGTAACGTTTAGTTTAATACATTAAAGCCCAGTGTCACAGACAGGGCTTAGCCTAAGTCAGTATTAGGCCAGAGCTGAATTAGGAAAATTAAGTAATTTTTTTAAAATAAAAATGCTTTAGAAAAACAAAAACATTACTAGTGTGCATTTTAAAACAAAACAAAGGCACTGACATGTTTTAAAATCAGTAAGCTTTACATTTTAGACTAAAACTAGGCTTAAGAATTGTCTGTGAAACCAGGGGTAAAATAATAATTTTCAGAACTTTATTCTATAACAACAAAATGCTTTTATTGACCATGTACACAATTTGCAGTAATGTATACATTTACCGAGCTTGGTCCAACCCAGAAATTTTCTTGCTGCATGAATTTGACGTTTTCATAAACTCCTTTGTTCCGTAAGACCTACAAAAGACATAACCAGTTACACACCATATCAAACAGACCAACGTGAAACAAAACCAAATGCACAGTGTTTTACTTACAGAATCAACTGTCTCATGTTGTGAAAAGCCCACAGGTGCAATGCCATAGATGGAAACCGCCAAGATGGTAATCAGCAAATGGACAAAGGTGATCCAATAAGTGAAGAAAGGCCTGTGATAAAAAAAACCCCAACCAATTCATCACCCTGTACAGATACCTATCCATAGACCATCTAAATCACTCATTTTAAAAAGCTGGCAAACACAATATGGTTGTTAATACCTGTGGTCATTCATGTCTTCTATCTGTTTCTTGACATAGCTGTCAATGCGTTTGCGGTATGTGCGGTTGGTCAGTCGGCCCACCATCCCAAGCCCATAAGGACGCTTCTCCTTGGCAAAGAGTTTCTTAACAGGCACAGTAATGCGCTGTCCACGCCGCTGACCGCTCACACTCACCACTTCCTGCCGTAATCGCACTTTAGGCTGAATCAGAGCACCATCCTTTCCCTTACGCCATCCCCTCTCAAGAGGCCTGAAGAAAGATGGGGTGACATACAAATTAGCTTTTTAAAAACAGACAGAGAAGTCCACTTAAAAGCGTTTAGAATAATATTAAAAGCTTAGACATCTTATTTTTTATGAGTGTGTATGTGACTCACAGCATAAGATGGCTCCGCTCTAGCTCTGTCCTCTCCAGGGCACTGCCTGTCAGGTCCCTCTCGTCTCCAGCTCTACAGACATCAGTTTCTTTAATGGCGGCTTCAGAAGGAGACTCAAACACCTCATCTGCGTATGTGGACAGTTCTTCATGTGCAAGCCCATCCTAAAATGACAGAATGGCTACACTGGATACATACAATGCATTTAAGCGTAAAACAAAAATAACAATTGTCTAATTTCTATAATTTTTTCAAATGTTAAATTAGTTTATCCTATCATTATCATTATCCCTAAACAAGCCAGTGTTGTTGTTGAAAAAAAAAATTAATAAAGAAATAATTAAAAATAACTTTAGAAATTGAAATAATCCTTACATAAATTAAAATATAAATATTACAGTAACTGAAAAGCTAAATAACAACAACAACAAAAAATTATATATATATATATATATATATATATATATAGATAGTTGGATAGATAGATAACTACATAAAAGCTGTTATGCCCTAAAAAACTCAAGATATTGGAGCAAATAAATGCCGTTGTATGAGTTTTTTTTCTCATTTTTATATCATATGCTAAGTGATATCACACCAGAGTGTTAAAATATTTTAATTGCTTTTTTTTTTATAACTAATTAAGTTAACGTGTTAAACTAACATCCCTAATATACAGTATATATATAGGATACACACACACCACACAAAGCTAATGCAAAAAATGTTAAAAAAAGCACATAGAATTACTAAAACTAAAATAAAAATTTAAAATGAAAACTTAAAATAAGTATAAAAAAATAGCTAATTGAAAATATTAATAGAGATTACTATTTTATATATACATACATACATGCATATAAATATTAATGCTAATAACATTAAAATTACACTGACCCAACTTAGCCCAAGTTATTTATTGTGAAGCTCTTTAGGTTGATGATGCTAGCAGTGCATTTTACATTTTAGCGGTGCCTAACAACTATTGAAATTATTACTCATTAAAACATTTTTTCAATAAACGTTACATATATCAGTCCCTAGGTGGCAGCACTACGATGGTCTGGGTTGTAAACTTCAAGTTTTGTGTTTATTTTCACCTTGGCAAAGAAGGAGGTGTCCAGTTCATCTGGGAAATCCACAGTGTCCTCATCCAGGAAACTAGCTGTTGCGAAACTCCGCCGATGCACTCGCCGAGCTGCACCTTCTCGCAGAGAGCGTCCCTAAAACCACCGTCATTATAATCTTTACTATCGTCCTCAATAACAGCATCATGCATACCACTTTGCATGGTGTTCATATAATGAACAGAAATGAACATAACTGAAATTATAAATCACATGTTATACATGACAAACAATGGGTAAGATCCTAATGTCCTTTCGAATGCAGCTGTGCAGCTTCAGCGGCCAAGCAGGGGATTACCTCAACCTGCTCCAGAATATTCTATCGGACTAACAGCTGAACATTCCAGTGGAATTACCACAGCCATCTGTTAGCGTTGTTCCTGGCCTATAGCTTGGTCATCTGGGTTCAGGCACTAAATGGAACTGGGCCAAATCCACAGCCAACAAGTCAAGCCAGAGATAAACTTTTACATAACAGATTATATGGGGGAGGGTAATATTTATTGCAATCTTTACAAGGACGTCAAAGTGAGCCTCTGAAGTAATCTATGATAATCACCACAGCTGGGTTTAATGCACGTCCGATGCCTTGTTCCAATGGCATTCACGTCACTTTGACATTAAGGGCTCAAGCTCAAAGGAGATTTTCAAATTTTAAGGAATGATTGTTGACTCAAATCAAAAGGTGTTTTTTTTTCCAAATGTCAAATTGCGTCTGTCGCTTTATCTTGTTGTTTGTTTCTCTCTGGGAACTTGTTGTGTTCATGTCTGGGGGATGATAATAAAACTAAAGCATGATTTCCCTAGAAATCCCGGAAATTAAATAACTTTTTTGAGCTATTCGGTTCTATGCAACTAAGTAGGCCATCTACAAAGGTAGAAGTCAGTAGCCCTTAACTGCCACCCAAATTGGGCAAGATATTTCCAGGATTTTTGCTTGAATTATGACCAATTTTAAACATTTTTATTAACATAAAACTGGGAATGGTAATATTTATAAAAAAAATAAATAAAAAAAACATTTACTCAAATTAATTGTGATTCCAGATTATTAATTACCCTCATATTGTTTCAAATCTATAAAACCTTCATACATTTTCGTAACACAAATTAATATATTTTTATGATATTGAAAGAAATGAAGTCATTCTTCTTATTTTCCTTGTGCCAAAAAAAAGCTATTTTCAAAGCTTTTCATAGCATAAAAATTAAAGTTGAACCACTGATGTCACATGGACCATTTTAACAATGTCCTCAATACCTTTCTGGGCCGTGAACCTGCCAGTGTTGTGGCCTAAGGACACTCAGAAAGCTCTCAGATTTCATCAAAAATGTTTTAATTTAAAACAAAGGCCTTTTGGGTTTTCGAACGACATCAGGGTTAGCAATTAATGACAAAAAAAAAAAAGTAAAATAGGCCTAGTTACTGAGGAGAAAAATAAATAAATTTAAGTATTTTAGGTATTTTAATCTTGCTGAAGCAGTCTTGTTGAGAAGCCAATACCCAAAAAAACCCAATAGAGGTGCAACATGCTGCATTGTTGTCTATCAATTGTCTCTTACCTTCACCAGAGCAGCAGCTGCTCTGAAGCCCATTTTGGCGACAGACTCGCGCTTTCGTCTGCGGGGAGGTCGGTTGAAGCCGGAGCGAGAGCTGGTGAAAGAGCACAGAGAAGCGGCGCAGGGGGTGATGGGGGTCTGAGGTATACTAAGACCGTCCACTTCCTCTACATTTCGGAACGCTCGACCCCGAGCCAGCGGGTCTACGATCTGCAGAAACCAACCACAAAAAGCCTAAACAGTGAGTCATCAGCAACAGTAAATGCAAATGGGTTATATTAATGGAAGTACAATGTTTTTCGGAAACAAAGTGGTTTCAAATAGAATAGTTTAAGCTAACTTGGATTGTACCATTATTAAGGGATAATTATGTGTCCAGCTTACCCTCTGCATGCCATGCTGTGTGGGGGGGACGTATAGAGGAGGAGGGGTCTCAGTACTGGCCATGGAAAGATTGTCCTGACTGGGCAGGTCCATTTCACGTATCACCTGAGGCTTCAGTTTACCATAGCGCTGGGTACAGTGACGAAGGCTCTTCCGCTGCCATTTCTGAGTGGCATCCACATCATTGCTTACCCCAAACCAATCTGCTGTGCCCCTGCAGTCACATTTATTTTTTAATTATAGTAATAGTAAATATAAGAGTTTTACAAGAGTTTACAAGAGTTACAAGAGTTTTTTTTTATGTTATATTACCCCCTGAGATTTTAAGGGGTTCAGCTGACTAAATATATTTGGGTTAAGATATAGATTTAATTCAAGATATAATAATCTTTTATGCAATATCGCTTCTTTTATGCAATATACGTTTATATCTCATTCAATATTGCTTCTTAAGTCAACCTGTCTCATCTTAAGGGATGTTTTGATGTTTACTTCACTGGAAAACAAGATAAAAATACATTAGTACGTATCCCCTAACACACAATCCTGGACAGAGTCTTCAAGTGTTTGAAGTGTGTGTAAACGCTGGTAGTGTAGTGAGGACATCAGCAGTGTTTAGAGTAAAGGACACATAGTAATAACAGAGTGAGCTGTGCATCATTACAAGGGAGGCCAGCTAAGGGAAGACCTTTTAAGGCAGCCGTGGGGGCACCAGCTTAATGTCACCCTCTTTTTGGAGGAATGGTTTGAGAAAGAACATTTTCAACCAAGAAAATAACTTGTAAACAATCAATACAGTGATAAAAAAAAACTGCTAATCATAGGAATACTATGCACTGAAAAAAATACTTCAAAAGCAAATTAGAATAATTTCTACAACTACAACTATCAAGTACAACTATCAAAACTAAACCTAACAACGATCAAATATACAATCAAATATACTACATACAGCAACCGACCAATCAAAATCAAGTATTCCACAGTAGTTTTTGACCGAAAAAATAAACACTTTACCAATTAATAAACCAAACACATTAACAAACCATAAACCACACCAGTTCACAACCCTACTAAAAAGTACACTTTCCAAAATCAAGTTTATGCACTCACAAAACAAATTAAACTAATAAACGTTAAAAGTTATGCAAAAGCTCAAATATTTGCTTAAAAAGTCACACCGTGAAGCATTAAAACTATCAATTGACCTACCTGTCTAACTCATCCCAGGAGGCAAGGAAGGTCATGTCTGAGATAGAGGTGGAACAGAAGCCTTCACACTGGGTGAAATATTGGCTTGCCCTTCCTTCTACCCTCTTAAATCACATGATGTCAGAGAGACAAACAAGACATTTCCTTGATGTCAGAGTTCAGGCAAGAAAGCCTGCTATAATCCAAGTAAGTCTGAAGAATCTAGACTTGCTTAAATGCTTAATGTGTCTGAGACCATACAGCAGTGATTCATATCCCGACGGCAACTCCACTTTACTCTTGCCGCCTACTCACATAGTGTTTGAGGAGTGTGTGTAAACACCCAGTAAAATATCAGCTCATCTGACTAAATGAGAGAGATCAGAGAAGAACAGCGTGAAAGAGAGTAGAGAACGTGCCGAAACATGAGATAAGTGTGAGAACTGGGACTAAATGACATTTATGAGCACACACTTGCTCATACATACAATCACACATACCTCAAACAATAACACAGTCCCCCATAATAGTCAACTGCAAATTACTTTGTCTTTCAAAAAAACCAAGTGTTCCACATATTCACAATTAATTATAATGTTTCCTTTAATAAATTCCTAATATGCTGCTTATTAATAGATAGTAAGGTAGTTATTGGGTTTGTGGATGTAGAATAAGGAATTAATATATACTTAATTACTACTAATAAATAGCTAATATTCTAGTAATATGCATGCTAATAAGCAACTAGTTAAAATTAAGCTTACCTAAATAAATTATTTATTTTATATCTTGTAGAAACACAATAAAATAAAACAGTTCTTCTAAAGCTGAATAAATCATAATATAGGCAAAACACATTTACAACCCCAAGACTCCAGAAACCCTCACTGCTCGATACTAGTGACATCAAACCTGTGCAGAACAAAGTTTACATTAACAAAGCATGAGTCACAATCAGCAGCAGAGTTGAAAATAGTCGAAAGAGGCCCACATAGCAGTTTATTCAGCGTTGTGAATAACACTTTCTGTCATGACATGTTCTTCTCCCACAGCTCAGATATTCCTTTGAAGGCAGACACATGGTGGACTCAAGAGCCAATACGCTATCATTTGATTATCTTAAAACACAGCCAAACCCATAGACGCAGATGTGAAGGCTTTGATGCGCTCCTGTTTTTGTGCAGAGGAAAATAGGAGCTCTTTTTCAAGACTGTGTGTGTTCTGATAGATTTACAGCTGATCAGGGACTATGTTATTTGAAATAATTCATTTTAATGGATGAACCAGACTAAAATGTCTCAGAATATTTCCATATATTGTTAAAAACCACAATTTATGCTTTTTTTTTTTTTTATAAAACAACAACAAACGCCTCTCTGCATTCTCTCGGTTTAATCTGACTGCAGACTGACTGGCTCTATATTGGTTCCATGGTACCTGAGGACGATTTGAGGCAGTGACTGACGTCTGGGGGGTTCTAGACGTGAGAAACACTGGCCTTTAACCAGGACGGTGCTCATCTGCTCAAAGCGTACCCTCTTCCCTGTGGGACTGGAGGGGATGAGGTGAGGAAGACCAGGAAAGGCAGATGAGAAAACAGGACAAAAGAGAAAAGATAGAAAAGCAACCAGTTAGTTACAGAAGAAAAACAGCTGGAAAAAACCGAGTTGCATTTAAGAAGCTGACAGGGTCATATTAATTGCAGAAAAAGTTAACAAAGAGGACAGAGTTATATCGTTATGGATATGGTTTTGTAAAATATGAGCACAAGAACAGATGCTGAAAAAGAGATGCTCGCATGCAGGCAAAACTAACATAAATACATTAGCATGATTTACTGCTGTCTCTCCCAACAGTGGAGAACTTCAAGCCATACCAGGAAGATAAAACATTCAAAGCCATTAAGATAAACAGTGCTTGTACTGACCAGGAGTCTAGAGAGCAGTCAGCGATTTTAATAGCACGTAAGACAGATCCAAAACATATTCCTGACTTTATCTTTTATTTAGCACATATACTAGCATTAATAATGCAATAGCCTTTCAGCTCAGTCACAGTATGACTTTGTATCAAAGACTACAAAGTCAGCTTCATTTATTAAAGACAGCATATGTACTAAATAAACAATAAACTGGCTTTAACAAACAAGGTCTGCTTTTAACCAAATCAAACATGAAACTGAAATAAACAAGGCTGCGAATACTATGCAATCTGTTATGCTACTGCGTCACTTAGCATTATGCTAATATATATCTTTACCATTATATGTGGGTTTGCATGGGTGTATCTGTTTGTTAGCTTGTGACCATGACAGACCCTGAAACGACCCAACACAACACTGACAAAACACAACTATGAAAAACAGTACATATACTCAACAAATGAATATACGTAGTCTTAATAAACAATGCTGAATTATTTATCCTACTGCCAAG
This sequence comes from Enteromius radiatus, assembly GCA_032357445.1. NCBI lineage: Eukaryota > Metazoa > Chordata > Actinopteri > Cypriniformes > Cyprinidae > Enteromius > Enteromius radiatus. Next base: position 4,886,962 of record JAUCMS010000019.1, on the reverse strand, counting down.
AGCGCTAAGTAAGCCAGTAAATGTGAATGCTATGCCTTCGCAAAAAAAAAAAAAAACTGAACTGAAGACTCAACTGATGCGAGTTTGGGATCAAAGTCAATCGTGTTGGGAATTTCGAATTGCAAGCTTTTAAAAAAATACTTTCCCATGTAAAGCACAGAAAATGTACATTTGTGAAAATGGTGATATCAAAATCATGTGGCATTGAGTCTATAGGTTTGTGTGCAATTGTGTTTCTTCACAAAGTGACATCACCAACTACTAGCCTGGCATACATAATACAGCACTTTTGATGTTTTTTTGGTTTTCACAACATTGATGTCTGTACGCAAAAAAAAAAAAAAAATTCAATTTTATCCATTTTAGTATTGTCATGTAAACACCCTTGCTCTTCACTTTATATACACTACTGTTCAAATGTTTGGGGTTGGTAAGATTTTTGTTGTTAAGATGTTTTGGGCATCGGTAAGTCGGTAACAATTTAGTACAGGGACCAATTCTGAATATTAAATACACTGCAGTTGCTTATTAGCCTGCCTATTAATAATAGGTTGTTTATTTGCACTTGTAAAGCACATAATTCTGCATGACCATATTCTACATCCCTAATACTACCCAATATCTAAACTTAACAACTTCCTTACTAACTATTAATAAGCAGCAAATTAGAAGTTTACTGAGTCTAATTTATTGAGTCGTTGTTAATGGTTTGTTAATTATTTTAAAATGCATGACCAAAAAGTCCCTCATGCTCACCATGAAAAAAAAAACAGTAATATTTTTAAAAAATATTATCACACTTTAAAAATGACAGTTTTCTATTTTAATATATGATTTTGTGCCCAAGACACTATTCTTATTATGATCAATATCGAAAACATTTGTGCTAATTAATATTTTTGCGGAAACTGTGATAATTTTTTTACCATAATCCTTCAACATTATATATGCCTTTGCTGTCACCTCTTTTAATTTTTAATGCATACTGAAAAACAAAACAAAAACAAAATTCATTCATTTTTAAAAATAATTCTTCTGGTAGTGTATGTATGCTTTTGGATGTGCAGTCTTACCTTTTGATGGTCTGTGAGATAGAGGGTTTGCGCAGGACCGAGGGTCTGCGACAGGCGTTGGGATCGACCGGTGGGCATCTGAGCTGAATGTTTTCAGCAGGTACGCTGGCACTCCTCAGGTACAAGCTGTTACGCATGATGGGCTGTGGTGAATAGTGCTATGTGTGAATGATGTTTTTATTTCATCAAACACAAGTAAATCAAAATATCTTGAGCAAATGTGTAACATCCACCTGAACAAAGTTATTATGTTCCTCCACAGGGTTCAGAGCAATGGGGATGTCCAGTCTTAGCCAGGGCGGTTTCTTTCTCCGCAGGCTGGTGTTCCTGCTCTCGTCCTCAGCTTCGGCCATGTCTGCCACCCCTCCCCTTACCAGCCAGCTGTAAGATCAGACAGGGTCAAAAACACAGCTCAAACACACATAAACACAGAGATATGGGTGAACAATGCACACACACAGCGGTGCTGCCTTACATAAGACACACGGCATGATAATCCGCCTTTCCGTCTGGTTGTTGTGACATGATGGTGCACTGCTGAGACTGCAGTGTGCTGTCCTCCATCCACATGGCAAACATCAATGTAAAACTACAGCTGCATTTGTGCTCTTTGCACTCACACCATTAATGCTCAGCTGAGCTATATTATAATTGCACGGTATGACATTAAAATTGCCTTAATAAATTCAAGAAGGCCTGTCAAAGATTTCTTCAGTTTAGTTAAAAACATGAATTGTGACAAAAGTGCACTGAGCCTACTCTTCCAGCAGAGGATGCAAATTCTCCTATTATTTTACTGTTTGTGGTATGATATAGGGACTCTCCTTACTCATTCATTATGGAAAAAGTTTTGGTAACACTTTCTATGAAGCCTGTATTTATAATACATTATAAGGGTATTCTTAAGGCATTATAATGAATGCATGATGCATTATAAAAAAAACCTTATAATTTGTTGTAACATCTCATGAATAATCGTAAATTATAATCAATTTATTTATAACACACAATGAACGCCATATTAAATCTACTTAATTCATAATGGACTACATCATATCTTGACATTGTTTATTTAAGATCTGCACAGTACCTTACAACATCTTGTGAGTGGTTAGGTGCTGAGTGTTATTTGAGTGTTTCCTGTGAGGCTAATATTTAGGCTAATGTGAGCGAGCTAATATTTCAGCTGAAAAAGGACATGTAGTTACATATTATAACACATTAAAACTGTTCTTATGAATATTCTTGACATGATACAACATATAAAGTTTGCTTTTATTATAATGCCTTAAAGGGGTCATACAAAGCCAATTTTCCACAAGATAATATGATTCTTTAGGGTCTTAATGGAAAGTTTGTAATATAGTTTGTTTTAAAATTTCTCAAATATAGTGTAAAAAACGCTAATTTTACCCTGTCAAAAACAGCTCTTTAGAAATCACTCTGTTCTGTGCACTTCCCCTTTAAATCTTCATGAGCTCTGCTGACCCCGCCCCTCTTTTCTTTTTTTTAGCCGTATTCATAGTGAAACTTGCTAATTAGCACATTATTAGGAAAGGCGATTTGCAAAGAATCATTAAAAGACTTTATATTCACTGCTTCTGTAGGTGAGGCTGGATCATGAATGATTCGTGTGAACATGAACGCATTTCGGTGCGTTTCACTTCAGAGCCAAACGTAACATTAAACTTCCGTGTCTTCAGTCACTCAGATGTCAGGAGTAATTGATGACTGCTATGTTCATTAATACATTCCTCAAAAAAATACCTAAATTTCTTAGGATTCTAGCTTGTCTCTGCATCTCTGTCTGATAACGGCTCACTCAGGGCGGGTCTGAGGTAACGTTTAAGACACCAGTTCAGTCTATGTGACACGCTGCTATCAATAAAAACTATTGCGGGAGTGGCCTCTGTCGGTTTTGATTACAGAAGGGGCAACTTAGTTTTATTAAATTAAATGTTGTGGTTCTTCATCATTGTAGGGTGGTTGTGTACACACATCCCAACACACATTTCAGTCCAAACTGCTTGTAAATGTGGCACCGGATGGCCCCTTTAAGAATATAAACTCAGGCTTCATAGAAAGTGTTACCAAAGTTTTTTTTACCATTCAAAGCAGGGCAGAGTCTCCTCAAAAATGTTGGACGGGGACGGGCAGGTCTGCTAAACCAAATATTGTTTAATTTAAAACTGGGGTAACTAGTACTGCAGAGTAACATTACAGTCCGACACTGGCAGGAAATGTCTAATACATTATAATATTCATTAAACATATTGAAATCGCATGAAATATAATAAAAATTAATATAGAACATCAGCACGATAGCCTTGTGGGCAGTGCACCGACATTCAGTGCTGAACACAAGCTTCGGGCGAAGTGAGTCCTGGCTCGCAGACTTTTCCTGATCCCATCTCTCTACCGTTTCACTTCCTGTCAGTTGTGATCTATCCTATCTACTAAAAAAGGCAAAATAAAAATTAATTTAAACTTTTTTTTTTTTTTTTTTTTTTAGATTACAATATTGTATTTCACCAATGTAAATCTAGTCACACCCATTAAGCATGATTCTCTACAAATAACTGAAGCACAGAATTTGTTGTCTGCAGGCTCACCAGACTTCAAGATTTCATAAACACATTTAAAAACTGTTAGCCTACCACTTTGTTGTAAGTGAAAATATAACTTTTAGCGGTATCGGAGACCTCTCTTGACAAGCCACTCTCAGTGACTACAGTTTGGATCATGAAGCATGGCAGACGCACAGCGAATGAACAGCACTTTTTGCTTACGAAAACAAGGGCAACTACTTGAACAGAAAGTTAAACAATCCCTCAAATAACACCCTGTGTGGAAAAAAACCTTACCACATCCTACAGCAGACCACATTTTTATCCAAACAAACACATTAAAATGTGATTGTAGAAATTTCAGGTTTGGGCAAAAGGTTAGCACTGACCCTTATAAACCTACATATAAGCTTTCCTTTATATTTAAACATCAATACGCAGTATTTCCCAGAACTATTTAATCTGTTGACTGTGTATTTGGAGCACATTTTAGAGCACACTGTAACAACTGGCAAACGATTAGCTTGCTAACCGATTCAACCAATAACACTAGCTCTTGTTTTATACAGTATTGTATTTTCTATATGACAAGAATTGATATTGCTTTTACACAGCTGATAAAACCACAGCAGCTGACTGAAAACAAGACAGAGGAACCAAGATTTTCCCAGAAATCCGCTTGAATGCAGTAACCTAATTGCTAGTACCATATAAAGACTTTCAGCTCAAAGCTGTTTGCAACATGTAAACTGCACTAAAAACACTCCAACTACTAGACACGGGATGCTAATCAAAAGGTTCAGAGGACTAAAAAATACAATTGAAACTCAAATTAAATGATTTAAAATATGGTTTACTATGGTTATAATAAAAAGAGGATATATCCCCCTCTCTTGATGACTCCTATATGCACAGATGTGATTGTTGATACTCTGCCTGTCTTCATTTCTTATTCATTACATGAAAAACAGAGCTGTTTATTCTGCTTGTCCACGAATACAAAACAACTGCTTTTTTTAAAGCAAAATATTTTCTTCTGTCTGTAATTCACTCATTAGTCATGGATTAGTCAATCCATTTATTAAAACCTCTTTAGGTAAACCCAATCAGAAGATTTACTTTTTCCTCATATACAGAGGAAGTGACATAAGGAGCCCACATGAGTTGGCTGATGTGTTTTTACTATAAATGTACCAATGTACGGCATGTACCAATTCTTCCAGAAAACTGTGGTGTATAGAAACATTTATAACATCAAAAGCACACAACAGGGCCCTTAATGTTCTGTAATTATCTGAGGCTCAAACACACTCACATGCCACCCACAATCAACCTTAACCAACCACAAATGAGATGTTTTGTGTTGGATTTACAATTTCCAGTGCTCTTAGATGCCATTGACAAATGTACAGTACTCCAAGTAAAAAAGAATGCGAGGAGAAATAAGAAACATTTTACAGTTTTGTTGCCATGATAAGCTTAAAAGTTTAATTTTCTGATGTATAATTAAAAGCTGCAATTAAAATCCCCCTTTGCAATCTGTAGTGCTCTTTCTTGAGGTCCTCCTACAGGACATGGATGATGTTTTGACTTGGGCCAGATGTTGCAGCAGGACACTGAGTTGGTTTTTGTAGACAGGACTGGAAGGCAGATGTCCATGTGTTGTCGGCCGGTGATGAATGACCTCATTTGGAGAGCACTTCCTTCCTGAGCAGGGATGCTTTTGCTCGGTTTTCTTTCTCACATACACAATTCTATCAAAGATGTGCTTTAAAGTAAACAAACCATTTCTTATGTCCAAATTTGAGAATGCCGTCTAATATGCTTTGATTCAACCAGCAAGTATCAGAAATCTCAGAATTTAGATGGTCAAAATGGTTACAGTAACTCAATAACCCATAGCTGACTTACTCATGGGACACACGTTTCGATGCCTAAAAAACGTTGGTCTTGTTTGAAACACTGGCTCAACTGAGTCAAATTCATTCCATGAGCAACAATAGACATAATAGTTCCTCTCAGAAAAGAGGGACGACAAAGACATACAGAAGCCACAGGAATCTGATCTGGGTTTTTCAACCTTTTGACGTCAATAGAGAGCTCTACAAAACAGACACATTCATTCAACTCCAATAACCGAAAGCCTGCTGTGATGTTTACTCTAGCTAGCGATCCAGATTAATATTTTAAACAGAGAAAGACTAAATAACCGAATGTACAAATTAGCACCAAGAGGTAAAGAAGCATCCATGTATTTTTTCTCACTGAATGATAGTTCCTCAGCTTTAATGGCACATTTGGCATCGGTAAACTGCTGATGCTGAAGAACTTGCCTGTACGTTTAGGAATGGGCACGAATCCCGCTGATCCAGGCACGCTGCCTGGCAGAGCGCTCCCAGCACATTCTGGGAAATGCCACACATACCACTGGACTGCTAGAGCCGTTCTGCACCATTTCACTGCATTTATTTGGATTGGCCAATGAGGTTAAGACTGGATATAGTCCACTATAATGACTCAGCTGACCTCTGCATGATGGGTCAGCCTGCTTTTACAGTTACAGTTCATCATCAGCGCATGAACAATATGCTTCAATAAAAGACCATGGTTGAAGGGTCAGTGACAAACAGGAGTGTCCTTGATAAAGAAAACAAATAAAATCTTTATATAATTGCACTCATGTTATACTTGTACTCATGTTGGTTTCATATTGAAAATAATATAAATTAATAAGCTATGAAGCAAATAACAGAGCATTTTAACTACAAAATTCTTAAAATATCATTTTCCCCTAAGAACTAACAATGAAAGATTACACTTTTTTGACAGATATTACAAATAATGAAATATAATAAATAATCTGAATTAAAATACGTACGTATTTACGTTTTTTTACATTTCCTTTTAATATACACTACTGTTAAAACATTGGTACGGTAAGGTTTTTTTTAAAAAAATAAACATTTTTATTTAGCGAGAATACATTAAACTGATCAATACGTAAGAATAAAGACATTTATGATGCTACGCATTATGACTTTAAATAATTGTTTTTTGAATTTTCTAATCATCAAAGAATCATAATTTCCACAAACATACTAAGCAGCACAACTGTTTTCAGTGTTGGTAATTATAACAAATATTATTATTATTATTACATAAATATCAGCATTTTTTAATGATTTCTGAATGATTGATATCTAAAGATTTAAATAGGACAAAGAAATAGTTATTTTATTTAGTTATTTTAAAACATCTATTTTTGTATTTTTTAGTTTAAGTATGAATTTCTTTTTTAATTTATTTATTTGTTATATCTCAAGTCGTTGATGCTTATGCTGGTGGACCAGCTAGGTCAACTCTAAACCAGCAAAAACCAGTCAGAAATTAATTTAAAGTAATCTATTCAGAGCCAACAGGGCTCCTCTGTTTTTCTATGCTAAAGACTCAACACAAATAGGGCTCTATAAAGACTCTGTAAATTAAGAAAACGGCCCATTAAAACTCAATGGCTGTGCTTCAGCTTGATGCAGTTTGAAAACATCAGAATAAGTGTCCCCGGACTTCAATGTGTTGACAGAGTGGCGCTGGTGCTGATCCCAGAGTGCATGCTGGGAGATGCAGAGGTGTTGAATGGTCCTTCTTTGGAGACTTCAGATCCATCTTCCAACCTGCCAACAAACATCTTTCTGTCTCGGCTAAATCAGTCGCCAGCCAAGAGGACTTTCAGCAGCGCATGCCTAAACAACATGTGATCTCCATTTAAATACTTTCCACGGTGATGGGCGCCTGGAGCACTTCCCACTAGGGAGAACTTGCTGTGTGGGCTGTCAGTATTGATTTGGGCTGTTAAAAATCCTTGCTGGCTTTTGATGGAAATGTCAAAGCCGTGCTAATAAAGTGGCTCTGTGTCATTAATTCAGATGGAGAAAATGCCTCCACACTTCCATAACATCACTTAAGGGAAGAAAATTGCAATATTTCAGACACAAATGCAATTTACTTCTGGAAAATCCCTTTAATTATGCATTAGCTCCCAAGTGAATCAACTGCCAAAGAAGCTGTTTGAGAATAATATAGGTCTCAACTCTAAAAACAGACAGACCTTTACCAGAGCGGCTGGTCTGGCAGACTGTTTTAAACTTAATATGCTTTGACAGCACAATAATGGTTGAAAATGGAGGGAACTTTCAAGCCTTATTCGCAAAACCAGCGGAGAGCTTTGTTAATTTGGTGGGTTAGGTTTTTCTCCAAGGGCACAGTAGACACACAACTGTAGCAGACTATGAGCTAAAACAGGCCAAAACTCATAAATGAGTAATTCTGGCTCTGAATGGCACACAATACAAACCAGAGGCTGACATTGTTTGTGTGGAACTGCCTGGAAACAGCAGTCAAAAACCCATAAAAGAGAAGGCATAATCCAGTTCCTGATTTACATACTGTAAGTCACATGGATCAGAGTCTCTTCCAGTAACTTACTAGAATTGTACGACTGTGGTATACTTATGGGTCAAAGACAACATTATCCATAATAAAGAAAGAAGAAAACCTATGTGTGGCAAGCCTTCTTTGTATTCATGCTGGTTTCATTATGTGTTTAAAGCTGAGCGATAAAAATATAATGATAATTATCGCAATATAATTCTCCTCGATAAAACAATAACAAGAGTTCGATAAATGTTTGATATGTCATCTGTGCTGGCAAAATGAGTCACAAGAAGGATAAATTAGTTCTTTTTAGTTTTACAGTACATTCACCATTAAAAGTCCTTCAAAATGATGCATGTGCGAAAAGTGACTAAGCTACACCTGTTTGAATTCGATGGAGTCATTCGATGGATTTAACGTTTTCTGAAGTGTTCCAAAGCAAAATCACCTTTTAACAACATTTAAGAAAGAAAAAAAAAAAGTGTAAAGTGTAGTACAAGCGGCCTACATAAGGCATAGTGCAATGCATGGATCTATTGTTACACATCAGATATTTTACCCCAACAGTTCCCTAAACATTCACTTCAGATATTTTCAATATTCAACTTTGGTTAACAGTCAGCGTGAGAAACAAGCAGAAAAAACTGTGCTCCTCTCAGAAAACATATTAATTAAGATACTTTTAGATACTATCTGGTGTACTGGTTATCACTAGACGAGGGATTAATTAACATATTTTTCTGAAAACCTTAAATTTGGACATAATCAACATTTGACGTTTTTTGCCTGTAGCTCAAAACTAGTCCATCCACATTCTGACTCATTTTGTCAGCACGAGTATCATGTTTATGCAGTAAAAAGTGGAACGAAACTGCGCTAAACTGCACCAGACTGATCATCTCATAGTTCAAAAATTCACACTTACATATAATAAACAGAGTAAAGATTATGCGCATTTGGTAGCCATGTAGATATTTGCCGTGTCCGAGGGGAGGGATCCAAGTTCAGAATTTTGGCTGAACCCAGAGTATTCCCCCTATAAGGTTAGAATAGGAATAGTTAAGTTTATTTATTTATTTTTACTATTTAAAAACAAATATCATATAAATGCAATCGTCAGTTCCAAAAAATTATAACGTATCTTCCTTGCAAACTGCTTAAATATCAAATATTTATCTTGAAAAAAAAATTATTATCATGATTTATTATTTTAAAAAGTCATTAAGTTTTGGGGACTTTACAACCTGAATTAACAATGACTCGCATACAAATGTTTTTTGAATATTAAAAACAAGTGAAAAATACTTGTTGGTGACCAGCAGTTCCCATTGTACTTCCATTATATAGACAAAAAAATACAATGGAAATCATTAGAAAATCCAAAACTGTTTGGTTATCAACATTTAAATGACATAAGGTTGAGTAAACAACCACAAATTAACCCTAACCCATTTTTAATATACATTTTCACACCTGTCTTTGACCCATATAACAAATTATTGAGAAATACTACATGCGATACATTTCTTAAAAATAACCTGTCTGGGCTCCATTAACAGACTCCTGTCTGCCAAGAGCTTGACTCTGGGATATAATTCAAAGAATGCCGTCTGTGTTCACACTGCAATTCCAGTGAGTCCAACACACCCAATTAATAGACATCTAAGCGTTCCTTTATACTGCACAATCCCAGCTTCCATTAACATGTAACAACATGTAACACAAACAGGCTAAGCCTTGCTCCAGGATTACACAGCAGAACATGAATTGTGCTCATATAAAAACATCTTTCAACCATACAGTGAAAACTGTTTCTTTTCAAAGGAAGGCAAAAGAATGATAATGAGAATCTGTAGCACTGCAGATGGGCAAATGGTGTTGTATTAGAGGCTATTGGGGAACTGTGGGTGGTTCGTCGCCTTTGTCTAGGAAGGGGCTGCTTTCACAATAGTGCTCATTATGAGGCATCTTCATGCTGTGAATTTGACATGAACACTTCCTCTGTTGGATCACACTGTATGGAAATAAAATGTTAATTGTACGCAGATGGTGCGCGGGTTTGAAAAGAAAATAGACAATAAAATGAAAATTTCAAACATCTGACATCCAAGATCAAATAAAGACACACAAGGCCTCAAATTACATGAAAGCCAATTCCCCCCATCCCCAAAAGACTTTAGACTCTACGAGGGTTTTCACAGAAAGACGTGATTATTTCTCTAGGAATTAGTATAAATTCTTGCCTATATGAACAGGAAAGGTTCAAGTCTTACAGTCAAGAAGCAGCAGGCTGCTAAAAGCTTTAAATAATACTTTATTCTACCACAACTTATTAAAGATTGTCACATAGTTTGTCATTATTGTAGCTGCATGCTCTTGGATATTTACTGCTAGTATAGATTAATATGAATAAAACCAAGAATTCTTATTACTGGCAGTAACATCTAAAAGGTCACTTTCAAAAAGGTCTTATATTAATTCCACAATATTTATGGAAGGAATAACTAGATCAGTTCCAAACTCCATATTTCCAGGTAAAATGCAAAAACTCGTGGAAAAAGACACTGTGGACGTCTCTGAGGTAATTGCATCCATCCTTCAAGATTTTCCTTTTTGATGTATGAACCTGATTAAAGACCTGTTCAAATTCTAAAGACTGAGATTTATAATGAAAAACAACTTCAATTAAATTAATCCCATAAAGCTATAATAGACTTAATAGTCTGACTAAGAGCTATTTTGATGCTTTTCTTTTTTTTGCCAAGTTTGGAGTTTGACAGCCAAGTTTGGAGTTTCTCATCCACATTCAATGTATGGAAAAAAAGAGCTCAGAAACCTGCTAAACCTTTCCTTATGTGTTTCACACAAGAAAAAAAAAATACACATTTGGAACAACAGGAGGGTGAATAAATGATGACAGAAGTTTCATTTTCAGGTATATTTAAAGCCTCAGTTACACACAAACAGTCGTCCTCATGGAGGGATGTCTGATCATCTTTATCATTCACACTTGTAACAAAATCTTGAAGCCAAAAATTGCCTGCCTTCACTACCTATTTAAAAAGAAGCACAATAGATGCATGGAGTTGAATGATCAGAAATAATCAGGTCATTGACAAGAGCCTAAAGCCTCAGCAATATATGATGATGCACAGATTGCCTGAGAGCAGATGTACTTGTCCTGCCACGTGATGTCCTAAGGCCCGGCCATAACCCATGTCTCTGTTGCTTTACTCAACCACACAAAGGCCACTGGGATTATAAACCCCCGCTTGTTCAGGATAAACTCAAATCTTCATAGTTTTTTCTTCTCCAAGGCAAAGTGGAAGATAATTCAACTTGCAATAACAACAAAATTACAGTCAAATCCAGTTCTCTGTGTTAGCATGAGTCCTAGAGATGTACTGATTAATACAAACGTAGCATCCTTTCAAAGATGCCTGACAACGAACAGAAACTGGAAGGGGCCTGAGGATTTCTGATAGGACCTGCAGGATTGAGAGAGACACAGAGGAGCGGAGAAAGAGCTGGTTATGCACACATGGGGTTTACCCGCCACAGTCTGCTCTTTCTTCCAGAATCAGCAGCCAGGAAACAGAGAAAGAAAGAGAGAATAAAGGTAAAAATATCACAAATCAAGGTCATTTGATTCTCCAGAGCTGGATCGTCAGTTTTCAGTTTCCAATTCTTTTTGTCATAATGGAATTCTCTCTACTTGTGGTGAAAAATCCAACAAATCCCCAATCTACTTTATAATACCCGGGTGCTTAATTAGCTTCACAAAAAAAACAACTGATCTGCACATGGCTGACTGACATGGTCTTTTGCAAAATCAAAGCAAACATTAATTAGGTCTCATAAAAATCTGCTGACAAAGTAATAATCTTATTAAGGGTGCTTTATTTTATTTACTGAATGGAGTGCTGAAAAGGAATTTGGAAGTGAATGCTCCCTGATCACTCCCTGTGATCCGATGGTTCTTATGTCTCACTTTTTTGTATGATGACTTGGGATAGGTCTGAACTAGTCTATGCTTCCTGAAAGCAATGCTGCTTTTTCTTTTTTTCTGCTACAGTATGTTGCACACACAAAGTTTTTATGCACACCAAAAAATTTATAAACGTCAAATGAAATAAAACTTCACACCAAATGGTATTTATTTTGAAGAAAGTCAGCAAAAAAAAAAATAAATAATTTTTTTTTACAAATCTGTGGGGTAGTTTTGGGCTTAGTATGAATTTGTTACGCTTTTGAAAAAAGTCTCGCTGGGGATGCATTTACTTATTAAAAAAGTGAAACAGTTACAATTTAGAATAGCTGTTTTATATTTTATTTATTAATTTTTTTTTCCTGTCATGGCAATGCAAAATTTTAGCAGTCATTACTCCAATATTCAGTGTCGCATGATCCATCAGGAATCATTCTAATATACTGATTTGGCACTTAAACATTTCTTAATATCAATGTTGAAAACAGTTGTGCTTCTTAATATGTTTTTCCTATCTTTAAAAATAAATAAAAAATGTAATCTATAAAGATTTAATCTTTTTTAAATCATAATATTTTGAACAAAAACTCATGCTTTTTTCCAATTTTCAATTCTTTGAATAATAGCAAGTTTAAAAGAACAGCATTTATTTGAAAAAGAAATAGAACATTATAAACGTATCACTTTTAATCAGTATAATAAGGAATTTACACCATAGCTGAATAGAAGTGTTAATTAAAAATACTTACTGACTGAGATCTTACTAAATGCGAAACTCTGATTGCTAGTGTATATAATGCCATGTGGTCAATGTTTTCGAGAAGTTGCTAATTTAGCCCAATCATATGCAAAACTGATGTGAACACTAATGAATGAAACTGGAATCTGAAAAGATTAAAGATAGCATGATCTCGTGTAAGGAAGAGATGTGACAATGAGCACAAGGCAGATGAATAACAGTCTACTGGAACAAACCCATACAGTCTGCTGTGATTTCATTATACAACACCTATTCCAAGAAAAAGTCAATTGCTGTGTTTATCTGACAGTGACAAGCTATTACCAAATTGAGAGAAGCTAAGCTATAGTGAAGTGTGTGGATCCAAATCACCAAAGCTTATGATAAATCCGCAAATGGGATCATACTACTCGCACACAACAGCCACATCTCTGGTCAGAACAGAGGAGTTTACCTCACACTGACTGTAGCGTCTCTAAAAAGTCAAAAATACCATTGACATGCATGAAAAATATTTATTTTGCAGAACAAGAATTCCAAAATGGCCAAGCTCGATATAGAAGTAAATGACCATATTTATGCAAATCTATGATGTATTAAACGAGATTTGGTGAACATTGTAGTCACCAGATGGCTGAATGTTGGCCCCATCATCTTCACAAAAATCTGCACGCAGCATGCTGTCTCTGTGTGTCCACTATTGAATAATCATAGATTTTTTTTTGAGCGGGCATTTTAATAGGCAGATACAACAAATGTAAATGCAAGTCAACTGGGAAGGAAACTGCACCTGTTCTTTAAAACCAGGAAACTTGTACAGCCCTGATGACTCAGGGATGTGTTCCTGTATTCCCTGGGTAACACTTTCACCTTCACGGCCACTTCAATAGCATCCATAGACTAAATAGTCAGTGCTAAAAGACAGTCAGTAAAATAGAAGTGAGAAGGAATTCAGTGGAAAAAGCTTTTCAAGTCCTCTGATTTTTTCCAGTGTTATTGCTAGATTTGTAGCCTTTCAAATAAATGAAAAGGAAAGTCAGATTCAACTGACTTTTTTCATGTGCACCTTGCACATTCATGCAGCTGTAACCACTAAAATGTGAAGCAACTTTCATAAACATGAAGACAGTTTCTGTTCTGTGTTAATTCATAGTTTACTGTGAGGAATTCAACAGCTAAAAATAACTATAGTCTGTTTAGTCCTTGTTTTGCATAGCCACATAACATTTCTGCAATAGAAAAAGAATAAAGCCCACTAGTGGTATATGGTCAAATATATGTATTATATATAACCCTCTAACACTGGCTACAATGCATTTAACTTAACTATTAGCCCAATAAACACAAAATACATTAAAAGAAAAAAAAACATTTCGGCAAAAAAATACGTTTTAAAACTTTTAACAGTTTGACCCAGCCAGACATATATATTCGTGCAATATTCCTGTTTTGAGCATGACAGATGGCAAAATACAGTGTAAAATATAAAACATATATTACATGTATTTGTTGACATTGGTTCTTCTGTAATCAATTCTTCTGGAACATGAAGAAAAGCCCCTGACTGAGGAGAATCCATGTCCATTAAAATGACTAAAGCAGTGACGCTCGTAGCACTTAATCCACCAACTGCAGATTATTTCATGCAGTCAGATTACAGATCGCTTTGCAAAACCATTTTACACAAGCACATATTTATGGGATGGCTCCAAAAACGTGAGCTCCCTTACCTAGACATCATTTTGTCCATCACAGCACATTTTTGGGGGTCAGCACACGTAGGTAGGCAGCTCACAAGTTTTTAAAACGGACATAATTTCAGAACATTATTGTGGTATTTCCAGTAGCTGCGTAACGTAACATGCTCAATACGCGGTTATCTATGCATTTACAGGATGTAGGATGCATTCAGCTGTACGTGAGTTGACACACGTCCCACTCTCAAAACAACAAAGATGCTACATCTGTTACAATGGGTGCAACTTTAAAACAACTGATGTAAAGAGACTCAATGCAATAAAGCCATACCTTCTGATGAACTTTCAGGTCTTAGCAGCAGGGTTTGTTCATTAACCGGCGTTTAGTGTGATGCACCTTGTTCGCAGAGGATATGTAATGTCAAAGCATAACTAAACAGTACAGAAGCAGTGTGATTTTACATAGTCAAATCCTAAATCCAAAGTTTGCAACAACGCTGCAGATAAAAACCATGCTGCTCGCCAAGTAAATTCCCACACTGAACCCACTAGTTCAGTTGCAAGCTGTAAATACGCCCACACGCGCTGAAACAGACAGAGTGGGCGGAGACCTCTAGACATGCAGATGTCACTAACCAATCAGCGTCACTCATGGGCGTAAACAAAAGCCTACTGATGTCTTCTAGGTTAATAGCATAAGGATACAGAAACCGCTGTTGTGCGTCATTTATGGCAAGTGCTACATTAGAGCAAACATACATTGCCTTGAGATAAAACTAAGATACATCCCTATATTTTAGTGTACATTTTCCTCATTATGCATAAAATCTGGGTCTTCATTTGAAGATACAGTATCTCACAAAAATGAGTACACCCCTCACATTTTTGTAAATATTTATTATTTATTTTCAAGGGACAATGCTAAAGATACAAAACTCTGATAGAATGTAAAGTAATCAGTGTAGAGCTTGTATAATGGTGTAAAGTTGATGTCCTCTCAAAATAACTCCATATACAGTCATTAATGTCTGAACTGCTGGCAACAAAAGTGAGTACACCCCTAAATGAAAATGCCCAAATTGTGCCCAATT
>JAUCMS010000019.1:4853500-4871276 GCA_032357445.1 Enteromius radiatus | reverse complement strand
TTCTAAAGATGGTGCACAAGAAAGCCCGCAAACAGTTTGCTGAAGACAAGCAGACTAAGGACATGGAATACTGGAACACATCCTGTGGTCTGATGAGACCAAAATAAACTTATTTGGTTCAGATGGTGTCAAGCATGTGTGGCTGCGACCAGGTGAGGAGTACAAAGACAGATGTGTCTTGCCTACAGTCAAGCATGGTGGTGGGAGTGTCGTGGTTTGGGGCTGCATGAGTGCTGCCGGCACTGGGGAACAGTTCATTGAGGGAACCATGAATGCCAACATGTACTGAAGAAGAGCATGATCCCCTGCCTTCGGAAACTGGGATGTAGAGCAGTATTCCAACATGATAATGACCCCAAACACACTTCCAAGACAACCACTGCCTTGCTGAAGAAACTGAGAGGAAATGTGCTGGACTGGCCAAGCATGTCTCCAGACCTAAACCCTATTGAGCATCCTCAAACGGAAGATGAAGAAGCACAAGGTGTCCATCCACCAGCTTCGTGACGTGATTAAGGAGGAGTGGAAGAGGATTCCCGTGGCAACCTGTGAAGCTCTAGTGAACTCCATGCCCAAAAGAGTTAAGGCAGTGCTGGAAAATAATGGTGGCCACACAAAATATTGACACTGGGCACAGTTTGAACATTTTCATTTAGGGGTGTACTCACTTTTGTTGTCAGCAGTTCAGACATTAATGACTGTATGTGTAGTTATTTTGAGGGGACATCAACTTTGCACCATTATACAAGCTGTACACTGATTACTTTACATTCTATCACAGTTTCATATCTTTAGCGTTGTCCCGTGAAAAGATATAATAAAATATTTACAAATGTGAGGGGTGTATTCACTTTTGTGAGATACTGTATATAATTAATATAGTTTAACCACAGTATGATCTTATCTGTAACAAAGCCTGGATATTATGGATTTTTTAGGCCTTTTTAATAGGGGTATTTGCGCAGCCATGATGTCAATTTGTAGGTCATAGTAATTTTCAAGTCAAAAGTGAATTCTGAAGCCACTGTGATTAAAAAAACAAAAAAACAGTAGTTTCATTCACTGAAGCACTTAAACTTACTTCTTGTTGTAGTTCCAGATGTTTTTTTATGATCAAATACTTAGCAAACTGTTTTAAAAATCAAAATGTACCTTATAATTGTGACTTTGTATAATTTATGTACATTAGTGTGAAATATCATCAAATAAATTAACGTTACGTGATCATATTTCACATTTCTGTACATGAATTATGCTTAGAAACCTTTTAGGTTTTAGAAACTCATCAGTTGATACACATTTCTATGTATTCTCACATTTATTCTTAAAATTTAGTCTTTAACTTGCACTTAATAGACCTGTGGTACCACATAAATAATCGATTACAAATTACATTTTGTTTTGCATATGGGACTTTGCATATTGCCTTATTATGTGGAAAGAATAAGATAGAAATCAAAGCACTTGTAGTTGCACACGAAGAAACTGATATACTTCTTGCGTCAGCGTTTTTGTGTCGCATGGACTAAATGTCACCGTAATGAGATTTAAAATGTGAGCTTTCATTCATGAATCCAGTTAGACTGTTTAATTCAAAGTTACTAATTGTTTTTCAGAACAGAGCCCTAGCTTAGAATTTTCATTGTTAAATTTGGACACAATAACTGTAGCAACCATAACAGCATAGAAAATATAACAAATTAGAGGACAATGGTGGAAATCTAGAAAGAAAAGACCAACAATTTATCAGGAATTCACACACATTAACGTATGTTTCTTTCTATTTTTATTACTGGCAGTGATGCCTTTAATTCAGACAGGTATACTCTCTCCTTGCATAAAAAGACATATTTGATGAGAGGAAACAAAAGTAAAAAGAGGACGAGAGGATTGTCCCTAAAGAACCAGACAGTGCTGATCCCTACGTTGATTGGATCTGCATGTGGATGCATCCTCTTCCCCTTCCTGAAAGTGAACAGCATTCCTTCTGCAGGATGGACAAACTTCCGCCTGGGATTTTCCAGTGCTTAGCTTGGGCTGAAATTGCACATTTTTGTAGCTATATTACTTATATTTTACTTTTATTCATTAACTGACAAATTCTTTCCTTACTGCATTTTCAGAAAAAAAAAAGATAGGCTAATTGAAATCAATAGAAGAGGAATACAAGGGGATTTAAAAACACCTCTAGAAACTACTTCTTACAATACTTTTTTAGTTATTCTTATATCTAATACACATTTACAAAGGCCAGTCGAGAGCTCTGTTCTGTTCTTCAGCACTGCAGTTGCTCTTTGCCACTCAACCTTACACTTTTGTCATGAAGTGTGGAGAGCTTTGATTCTACACACTGATTTGACTTTAAGCAACATAATCAGCCTGCCACTTAAAGCAGAACAAATCAGATATGCAGCTTCACATAAGGGCACATTTGCTACACAGAGGAAGCTGAGAAAAGGAACAGATATCTTAGGATTGCCCTTGCAATGAATCAATCCCTGCATGGGGGAGCTATCAGAGATTTAGTGCTCTGTGTTGATGAAGGAATGCAGGTAGAAAGAAGAGAGCACATACATGTCATTAGCTCTATCAGCATATGGAAGACATTACATCCTGACCTGGGATTTAACCCTGTCTGAACCCTGTGTGCTTTCTTGCTTTATAGTCCGCTCTCATTCATCGCAAAAACACTTTCAGTAACATGATGATGAATCTTCTGTACCACACAGAAAAAAAATTTTTTCTCACAATTGCAGTTTTAAGTCCAACTTTTGAGGTATAATCTCACAAATGTGAGATAAAATGTCTTTTTTTTTAATCCAGTGACTGAAAAACGTTTCTATAGAATCTGAATCACTCTTCTGTGAAATATATGTAAAAGTGTTAGCAACAATAAAAAGGTTTTATCTTTATATATCTCTAATGCAAGCCATTGTAAGCAAAATGAACATTACAAATTAAACATCTTAGAGAAAATAATAGCCTTACCTGGGAACATTCCCATGCCAGTATCCAACAAATGATTTAGATTTAAATTAAAATCCGAACTGAAATAAAAATTTATTCATCTGACTTATAATTGAGTAATTTGTATCTAACCAATTATTTTAACCTACCAGAGGTTACATTCAAAAATCTTTGGCTCAAGTTAAATATAACATGCAAAGTCTGTGGTATACAAAATGTGTTGTGACAGCAGATATTTTATCTATATTTTATTTTATCTTATGAAAATGTGTATAAATAGAACGCTATAAAAACATAAACTCCTGGTATTATTGATATGAAAAATCTACTTATATAGGACCTATACAGGCCCTATACAGGCCTATATGACACGCAATCACAGTTTTCGCATGCGTATAATTTGTGGGCGTGCAAATGATATGTAGTTTTCATGTATGATAAGCATCCACCCCCACATCCATAATTGCGAAGTACATACATGCCAAAGTCCATTTTTGTGTTTCAATACCACAAGTTTGTACTATTTTTACCCACTTTCATGAGATCGGTTAGGGTATTTTGTCCACTTTTAGAAGGTGTGCTATATATTAAGTGCTATAGGCTAAGCATCTGGACTCAGAACAACACCGGAAACACTGGAGATATGGATGCATGAAAAGTATCTGTGTCTTCCAAGTGCGCTTATCCAAAGAGCGTGTAGCTTGTGCTCAAATCTGATTCATCAGGCACATGTGCTTTGGTTTTTCATGTAACATTTTGAAAGCTTATACAAAAGCCATTGAGTCTCTTCCTTTATACAGTCAGTCATCTGTCACAGTGTATTAAGGATTTGAGGTTAAATGTTGTTTTTGTGGCTTGTAGGCCTGCATCCTCACTAACTGATATTGGCAAGCTCTACGGTGCCATTTCTCCAGGCTAAACCAAAAAGAGAAGGGAAATGATTACACGTCAGAGGGGTAAGTGCTTCCATAGCTACCCACAAACTCTGTTTATTAGCAGCAAATAAAGACAGCCAGGGACCTAAACACTACTGTTAAACTCAGGGGCGCCAAGATGATGTTTCATAAACCCTCCACTCTCTAGTTCATTAACTTGGGAATATAAACTGTTCAGAGATGCTTTTGAAATGTGAGAGACTATACAGAGTGATAAAACTAATGATATCGATCCTAAAAAGTCAATTATTATTTTAGAAGCCAAAGTTACTGTACACACTAATGTCTAACCAATTAATGATTAAATGTAATATAAGTAAGGGGAATGTCAAGATAGGGAAAAGACTTTAAAAAAATCATAATAGTTCGCCTGGTAATAATCATGAAGAAAAAACTCCAGCAAACTATAGAAGATTCAAGTTTTCAGAATCAACCTTATGGCAATGTAAAGGTACACAGAGTTGGTGTAAGCTGAGCAGAGGAACTGTTTATCAGGATTTAATGCTGGGACACTGACCCTGTGAACTAGGATGTTTAGGTGAGGGGAATCCCAGGAGTTAATCACAGCTGATGACAGGCTCCTTTTAAACGCCACAGTATATTATCAAGATGCATGGACAGGGCTTTTGCAGCCTCTGTAATTTCACATAGACTGTCCATAGTGAATTGTGTGCAATGCAGATGATTGAATAGTCCAACCTGATCTCACGGCAATTCGTACATATTTTACGAGGTGGCTATTTCGTACGAATTTGTACGACCTCATTCACTTTACTCTAAATTGTACGTATTTTACGAGATGCCAATTCGTATGATTTTGTACGAATGACCTACACCTAACCCCGCCCCAAAACGAATTGGCACAAATTTGACACCTCGTACGAATATGTACAAATTGCTTGTGAGATAGCGTTGAATAGTCACTACAGAGGCCTTAGAAACACAAGGCATGGCCTTTTGTGACCTATGTCTCTATATGCCTACATCTCAAAGACCTGTATTCAAAATACTCTTAAAAATTTTTTTTTTTTTTTTTTTTTTTTTTTTGTAATTGTATTTCAAAATGTAATATTTTGAAATATAAGTATAAGGTGGCATTGTTAAAGTATCATCAGATATTTCAGTGAATCAGAAAAGAATAACATAAATATATATTTTTCAGCACACAAAAAGTGTGCCAATAGAAACTTTGATTTTGTTTGGAACAAATAGATCATCATGGTCTCATCCTTTTTATAGTCAAAGCTTGCACCTGCCAGGGAATTCTTTTGAGCAATTTCTGCTTTATGCTCTTGCTCCTTTCATCTTTATCATCAGATCAATCATGACAGCACGAGCCAGTGAGTAAAATCCCAGCTTTTAGTTTCCACAGATATTATGGTTCCTTTGGGTGGACTGTGTAATCCCCAATACACTGTGCAGCATCTGGTCATGATTATCCCTTCAATGATTATAAAAATTAGATAGCGGAAATACATAAGCCTATGCATTCTGATGTCACCACACACACGTATATGGTGGGAGGAAAAAATATATTTCCTTTTTTGCGTTCACTTACACAGTTGAGTTTGGGCTTGTGTTTGACTTTACAGCTTGCAGTGGTTTATACAGCTCTTCATGTTCACAATGGGGCAGTTCATACAGTTTTATTTTTGGAACCTGGACTCAAGTATAAAGAAATACAGTCAGTCCTTAGTTCAAAGCATGGTTTTGGGACATAGCGTATAGGCTATTTTTAAGAAAATAAACAATTCAAACTTTTTAAAAATGGTTGTCCCCACCCAGCTACAGGAGGGCAATGATAGAGAAAATCAGAGCTCCTCCTACTAACACTGTCCTAGTGGTACCAGCCACTCTGTACTGGGAGGGCCACCAACATCCGGTCAAGGATCGATTCTGGTGCCGCAGGCAACTTCCTGGATCTATCCTTGGCTAAGGAACTTGAGATCCCTGCCCAACTTCTTCCCCATCCCCAGGCAGTTACAGCATTGGATGGCAGACCACTGAAACCATTCTGTGCTGGGGTTCCACTTGCCATCTCACCTGTCTACTTCAGAGTCCCTCAGCCCCTAGTTCTGAGTTTCAAGAGTCTGTTGACCTATCTCGAGTCCCCAGTTCCTATCATCAGTTTAAAGCAGTGTTCGGTAAGTTCCGGGCCACCTCCTTACCACCTCACCGCCCCTACGACTGTGCCATTAAGCTTCTCCCTGGCACCTTCCCTCCCAGGGGTCGAATCTTCTCCCTGCCTCCCCCGGAGCGCACAGCTATGGATACCTACATAAAGGAATCCTTGGCCACCGGCATCATCCGTGCCTCTTCCCAGACTGGAGTGGGCTTCTTCTTTGTGGGGAAGAAAGACGGGGGTCTTAGGCCATGTATCGATTAACGGGCCTTGACGAGATCATGGTTCGGAATCGATTCCCTCTTCCTCTAATGGCTTTTGAGCTACTACAAGGGGCTTCTATTTTTACTAAACTGGATCTACACAATGCTTACCATCTTGTGGCAGGGGGATGAATGGAAGACGGCCTTCAACACCTCCACAGGCCACTATGAGTATCTGGTGATGCCGTTCAGGCTCACCAATGCCCCTGCTGTGTTCCAGACATTGGAAGAGCATGGGCATGAGCAGCATGTCAGTAGGGTCCTTCAGAGACTCCTTGACAATCATCTCTATGTAAAGCCAGAAAATGTGAGTTTCATGTAAGCCAAGCTCTGTTTCTTGGCTTCTTTGTTACTCCTGGTCATGTGGAGATGGACTCCAGGAAGGTTGAAGCTGTGCTCAACTGGCCCATTCCCACGACAGTCAAGGAGTTTTAGCGTTTCATCAGCTTTGCTAATTTCTATAGGAGGTTCATTACAAACTTTAGCTCTGTGGTGGCCTCCTTGACTGTACTTACCAAGGAAGTAGGAGTCAAGGTTCACTGGGGTCCGGAGGCAGTGGAGGCCTTTAAAGATCTCAAGCACTGCTTTACTTCTGCTCCCATTCTCTCGATCCCTGACCCAGAAAGACCTTTTGTGGTGGAGGTGGATTTTTTCTGGAATTCTGGCTGGAGTTTTTCGATTGGGTCCAATGTTACTAAATTCGTGGCTTAGTGGTAGATCTCTCAACCACCACACCAGGGACCTGTGCTCAATTCTGGGTTCTGACATGTACCGTTTCACTTTACTTAGTTTTTTTAAGGCAATTTGTTTGCATGCTTTTTTTAAGTAAGCCCAACAAATTATATTATATTATGTTTACAGTGTACATAAAAAAGCATGTTCGCTTTACTTTGAAAAACGTTGGAAACCGATTGCACATAGTTTTTTTAAAGTACTTAAAATGGAATGTTAAATTAAATTAACTTAATATACAAGGTGGGCTATTTATATGGATACACCAGGGCGGGCCATATATACGGGAATCAAAATAAAATGAGAATGGTTGGTGATATTAACTTCCTGTTTGTGGCACATTAGTATATGTGAGGGGGGAAACTTTTCAAAATGGGTGGTGTTTTGATATCACCAACCATTCCCATTTTATTAAGGTGTATCCATATGTCCAAATGGCCCACCCTGTACATTACGAGGCTTACTGTAATTTTTAATGTAGCATTAATAAGCATTAGAGTATGTTAACTTAAATTTACATAATTTAAAAAATATAAGTTAAATATTAAGTCAAGTCAAGTCAAGTCAAGTCACTTTTATTTATATAGCGCTTTTAACAATACAGATTGTAGCAAAGCACTGAACATTAATTAACTTCATGTTTACTGAACTTTTACATAAGAAATACACTCCCAATGCCTAAATATAAATTTTGCTACTTCATTCCTTGAGCTAAATCACTGATACTTTCAATCTCTCAGTTATGTGGTATGTTAAATTGGATAATAATTAGTTTATAGAGCAGACCGCTTACAGAAGCTTCACTTCACACATTCTAGTACTTCCTCTCTACAGTTTCTTAACACTGCATGTTGCTCACCTACTGAACATGCCATGACCACTTCAAAGGTTCCTGTTCTCTTGCCAAAGGCCCAGAGCAGGAAGCACAGCTGGCAGCTGTTCACAAGAGCACTGGAAGTTTTGCTTCTGCTGCTTTGTGTTCCCCCTTTGGCCTTCTAGTTTATGAGGGGCCAGAAGGGAGTACTAGTTTACAGTAGTCCTCCGTCTGATGACATGTCCATACTCCCTGTGAGAACCTGACTGTGAGACCTGCTTGTTCCCAACAACAACGTAGCTGTATGACTTTGTATAATAGTACAATACAAAAAGAAACCGCAGATTGGTTCCTGTTAGTAACATGTGAGTCACTCAATTATTCCATTACTCATTAGCAACTGAAAGCAAAAGTGGGAGGATCTCTTATAAATCACTGACCGTTAAAACAGGCTAGAGCAGCCAGAAACAAGAGCTCTTTCTCTTTCCTCCGGGTGGAGAGAGACATGCCTGCTGCTGATGTTTTTATCTAAACAGCAGTGCCTCATCATTTTAGACAGTAAATCCACAGCTTGTCTTTAACTATACATTGACATATTATTCAGGGGAGATGTTCCAGATCCCTGGTGACTTACAGTATTTATTGCTGAGGTAGTTCCTCATCATTTTAGACAGTCTTGAGCATGAGGATAAGAGTATGTGTATGTGTACACAAAATACAATCTAACCTGAAATGAAGCAATGCATCATACATTAGCTAACACATCATAATCGGCATATATCTCTATTAGGCTTATTATGCTATTAGGCTTAGAAGTTTGCAATTAAGCATTTCCATTGAAATGGTGCTTTTTTCGACTTCCTTTCAGCTTCTAACTTGTTATGTTGACTCTCTAATACATGCAGGAAATCCAAACGCCTCCTCCCTTTTGTGTAGCTAAGAGCAAATGGCTTTTCATTGAACTTTTTGAATGCGAAGATCAAGTGCAACTGTGAGAAGGAAACCTCCAGAGTAAATGTTTTAGATCTTTTGGATTCAAATAGACTGTATTTGATACAATATTTGACTCGTATTGCATATTTGTCAGGTTTTCATGTTAATTTAGTGAAAATAAAATAAAATGGACACATATTTAATAAATAAAAAATTACTAATAAAATAAAAATATAATACACAATGCAACTTTTTAATGCTTTAAGGTTATGATCCTTCAGAAACTACTTGGTGCTCAAGAATGTTTCTTATTTCACAGCTTAAGACAGTTGCTTAATATTTTTGTGAATGTTTTAGGGATATTTTATGAATAGAAAGTTCAAAGAACAGCATTCATGTGGACAAAAAATAAATAAATATGTGTGTGTGTGTATATATATATATATATATATATATCGAAAGGTACAGTAGTGTGTGTATATAGCATATGTTTATAAATTTATATACAATAATTTCTGCATACTGCTTGATAGGATTGAGATGCATGCTCATATTCTTCAGAAGCACATATTTCTCATATCAGCAAGACTCACACATGCTCTTCATTATAAGATAAGCTTAAAGATATCATCCACAGAGCTCCACATCACAATGGCTGTCTGTGGCACTGTTTAAACACTTGAGACTTTCTTTTGTCCAGGAAGGAGGATTAACTGTCATGGAATGATAGATGTTTAAAGGCCCTCATGGGGGCATTCACAGGATGAGGAGACATGACATGGCCTAAGAGGTTAGCAAATAGATAGTCATGCTGAAAGATGTGCACATGATTTATGGCCTCTGTTTGGCAAGATTTCAAAGCACCACTCAAATATTTTGCTTCAAGTGCAGAACAACAAAGATTAAATGAGTTATTTATGTTTCACAGTCCTTTCCTCTCCCCTTTAGCCATTATTACAGCCCTCATAAGAACTCATAGGCTTCCTAAATATGTTAATCTAATGTAAACTACAGTTATAATCTATTAGTGTGCCATCTAGTCACAATATAGCACGTTTGTGTATTTTGCAGGCTGAGACTAGACAGTGTGGGTGGCATGTGTGATCTACCAGTGGGTGCTCAAGCAAACAACACATCAATAGGATTAAAGAAGAGGGAAATAATTCATCTTTAATCCTGTTTGCTGTAGTTTATGTCTTTTGAAAAGATGACAGGCAGTTCCGTCTTTGGCTAACTATACGCTTCTTTATTTAGCAAAACTGGCACTTAATTTTCTTCACCTACTATAGCATGTAAAATTATTCAGTAGCCTACATGCTTTAATATACATATTGTGCTATTGACTGTAACAGTTTGGAAACAGAGCTTTTAATAAATGGGTTCATGTATGTGCCATACAAATAAACATTTTCCTAATACCCTTGTATATACAGTATGTCGTTTGCATACACTCTCATAAAGATACGAAAGCTGTCACTGGGGCGGTACCTTTTCAACAGGTGCATGATACCAAAAGGATCTATTTTGGTACCTTAAAGGTACATATTAGTACTTAAAGTGAAAACCTAATAGGTACAAAAGTGTACCTTTTGAAAAAGTACTGCCCCAGTGACAGCTTTTGTACCTTTATTTCTGAGAGTGTAGGATACATTTGCTTTCGGTGCGCTGTTGCCATCTAGTGAACAGTAAGCTCAACAACAAATAGTTTTAAACAGGTGGTAGGCATTTTAATTTAAGAAGCAAAATCTGACATCAAGCAATTGCAATAGTTTTCAAAAATGTATAGTGTTTTTTTTTTTTACGTTTCTGAAAGGAATCTGTTATGCTTAGGTCAAAAATATAGTAAAAATTCATCTTAACTAATGTGTTTTCAGCAGCCATTACTCCAGTCTTCAAGTTTTGTGATTATTCAGAAATCATTCTAATGTGCTGATTTGGTGCTCAGGAAACATTTCTAAAACAGTTGTGCTTTTTGTGCAAACTGACCCATTTTTCAGGATTTTTGATATTATTTATTTAGAAAGGATCATTTATTAAAGCATTGTAAATGTTTCATGACACTTTCGATAAATGTAATGCCACCTTCCTGAATAAAAGTATCAATAAAAGAAAAAAATCATAATAATATATACTGACTGGTGGTGTACTGCATGTTACATAGCATAATAATAATAAATACAGTACAAATGTTAATTATATATTTTTACTATATAACACATTCATTTGAGAATGTCTTTTAAGGACAGAAGGTTATCCAGGGGACAGTGTTTTCAGATCATATCAAAACATCTGCAGACCTGTTTTTGTATTTGACTTTTCTGTCAACCTCATCATGATGATTTTTTCATAAACATCCCTTGTTGTTCTGCTTCTACAATTAGGGATGTATAACAGGTGAATAAGCTATTTTCTCTCTATTTTGATCCAAACCTTGCTGTTTAAAAATATTAATAAAACCATTTTTGTTGCAATAACTTATTT
This sequence comes from Enteromius radiatus, assembly GCA_032357445.1. NCBI lineage: Eukaryota > Metazoa > Chordata > Actinopteri > Cypriniformes > Cyprinidae > Enteromius > Enteromius radiatus. The sequence goes on along the minus strand of JAUCMS010000019.1, from coordinate 4,860,029 downwards.
AATCAAGCAAATAAAGTACAAACTGATTGAATAAATACAAACTTTAATTTTGTTTTAAAGTGATAAGACGCTTTAGTCAACCTGTGTTTATTTGAGAAGATATTTAATAAAACACTTTACATTATCATATACTAAAAACTAATAATGATATATCACTGTTTCCAGTTGGATACAAATTTGAACAAAACATACAAATTTGAAAATATAAAGGCTTCCGACCCTGTTTTTTAATCAATGCAATGATAAACACAGAATAAATTATTATATAAAATAAAAAAACATACACGTATAATTATTAGCTTAATTATAGGTCAAATAGAATATTAAATGAAGCTTTAAAACACACCCACACACAAAGAACCAAGAACAGACCTGAGCACAATCATGTACCTCTCATAACTGCACATTCCGCAAAATATAAAAAGATGTTGATTGCATTAAAGATGTAGTTGTTCAGTTTAGCTGAGTCATGGGTAGTTCATGCAGTCACAGTCTGTGCCGGCAGGAGGGCAGGGCAGGAGTGAGCCGGGTGATTACGCTTCCACCCTTTCAGCCCCCAGCTTGAACAACTGATATGAACAGCCATAAGGGTTTATCAGACCCAGTGCCTTGACCCCTCCCTATCACAAAAGTGCATGTTCGTAGCCATTACAAATAATGTCATTTAACATCATAAATACGTAAGCACTTCACAGTTTTATTGTTGTTGTTGATTTCTTGTTAGATTTGGCATTATACATGGTAAAGTCTCAACAAAGAAAGCAGATGCTACATGTTTTTTTTTTTTTTTAAACTGTTGGTTATGATAGTAAAATTAAAAATGAAATAAATAGCAAACTGCTATCAAATCTGGAACACTTTAATTATCAACTATAGATATATTTGCATATTTTTGTTTACATGAATGTGTATATTTATTTTGTATATAAATACAAACACATGGATGTATCTATTTAAGAAAAATTTTTCAATGTTTCATATATGAAATATATTTATATATAATAAAATATAGTAATATACATTTATAAATGTACATACATGTAAATATATATATATATATATATATATAATGAATGTGTGTGTGTGTTTATGCACAAAAAACTTTTATTATGGATGAGATTAATGGCGATGAATCATTTAACAGCACCAGTTTAAATGTAAGTATCAAATGATTGTTACCAACATACATCTATTATTGATATTAATAACAGTTAATGTTAACAGTTAATTCTGATGGTAACATTTAACATTTAAAATATCGTATACATTCATCAAATGTGCTGCGATGAGATTTTATACTTATTACGCAATGCATCACTGATCTCACTCAAGACTCGGAATCCCGACATGATAACGTAGGCTCTTCTTAATATGACGCAAAAACGCTTAACTGCGCAGCTAGTTAACTGTCACGTGATCAGGCTACCTCTAGCTGGCCGCTGAGATGAAGACGGTGACCGCAGGGAACTACATTTCTGCTGACTGCTCTCTTCTATTATATATATATTTCAAGTCGAGATAGGTGAAGTTTGTAGTCAATTATGTGATCGAAAATGTATGGTAAAGCTGCCGAAATATACCCGACAAATTATTCGTGTTGCTTAGAAACTTAACTTTATATTTATTCACCTGTGTTTAGATAGCCTACTATAAATATATTTTTCTTGTGCCACGCCGTCTTATAATGCTCTCGAATACCGAAAAAGAGTTGATCGTACAGATATGGGACAAAATGCTTCCAGTGGCAGAAGAAATTGGATCTGAGGCTCTTTTAAGGTACGCTGTCTTAGATCAAAAAATATAGGCTTAGCCTACAGACCGATATTCCTATGAAGAATATATGTTAAACATGCTGTTGCTTTTCTTTAAAATGTACAAACCTTGGTGTGACTTACTCTTTGGAGGCTCCTTAATAGTTCGCCGTTCAATTTTCTGAATATCAAAAATACGATGATTGATAGTCTTGTCGTATTTGGCACTTACCCATGAGTGATGACGCAAGCAGCGGATTGGAAGGAAACACTGTGGGGCTCTCTCGCCGCCTGCGTCTTGCTGAACTTGTTTTTCTCCCTTGTTAAATGGTTTACAGGATGTTCACAACGTTCCCCAAAACAAAGACATACTTCTCTCATCTAGATATCAGCCCCCGTTCAGAGCATTTACGCTGCCACGGGAAGAAAATCGTCCAGGCTTTAGCCGAGGGTGCAAGGAACATTAGCACGCTCACTACTACGTTGGCATCACTAAGCAGGTTCCATGCCTATCAACTGCGAATACATCCAACAAACTTCAAGGTGTTCATGTAATGTCTATCTGTCCACTTAACTGATCCAGTACAAATATAACGTGCGATATGTTTCGTAGAGCTCACTAACGTAAACTCATTTTTTCCCAGCTTCTCAATCACTGCATCCTTGTGACGTTAGCCTGCCATATGGGTGATAACTTCACACCTGTTGCACACGCGGCGATAGACAAGTTTCTTTCGGCATTCTCAGCAGTTTTAGCCGAGAAGTTCCGATGAAGACCTGCAAAGAAGAGTGTGATGGTTCTGAGGACTCTATCTTTAATAAATAAACAGCCTAACAAATGTTTTATTTGTCTGTTGTTTGTCAGAATGTAATGCAGTGGAATAATCAATTAAAAATGTATTGACTTTTACTGTGATGCAGTCAGCTGCACTGAGTCAGTGCAATTTGATTTGCGTTGAGTTGTGAAATCGTCTAATAAATAGGCAACAGTATTGATCATGTGATGTTTGATGTGGGTGTGGTGCTATCCAGACATAAGTGCTGAAATCTTGGCCGAAGTCCACAGCAAATGTGACGCTCTCCCTTGTGCTGAAAACATTTATTTTGTATACCTGCCTGTGGATAACACATACAATAGGCCTATATTAAATTAAACAGAAAATAAAAAGGTAGGAATTCTACAGCCTAAAAAACGAAATCCTAAAAAAACGTATTTGCATTAATTTTATTAATTTTTACTTTTTTGTTTTTAGTTAAACATTTACAATTTTTAAATGCATGCATATAAAAGCATAATGCATGCACATAAAAGCATAAAAACTATTATTTAAATAGAATCAAACTGAAATAGAAAATAATAAAATAAATAGTAAAAACATTTTTAATGCAGAAATATTTAACCGTTATTTGTCTCTAGATTTGACTGACAAAAATACATCACATTAGTTTGTTAAAACTGTGCCTTATGCGAATAAATGACAATATGCAATTCAAATGCAATTTTAAAATGCTGTTTATAAAGTGTTAATAAAGAATTTCGAATTGTTATTGAAGGAAATTTGGACATTAAATTTGCTTTAGTTATATCTTTGTCTTGTCAAGCGTGTAAAAAAGAGATAGTGACGAAACGGAAGTGGAAATCATCAGAATGAATAAAGACATCAGACATTGGCCTTAGCTATACCCGAAATCATGTAAAATTCATTGCATAACCCCTTTTAAGAAAACTCAATGGACAACAAAATCGTTTTAATAAATTCTTATTTATTTTTGCTGCGCATTACACAAACTCAGTAGGCTACATAATTTCAATCAATCAGTTATACTGCTTTCTCAGGGCTGACACAACAACAGCCAGGAACTTCTGCCACGCAGCTTGGATATCTGGGGTGAACTCAGTCCTCATGCGTGTAGCGATCACCACGGTCAAGCAGTCACCTAAGAGCTGGAAGAGAAGTTCAGAAGAGTAAAGCACGGATCAAACATAATCAGCTACTTACTAGCTACTGCTCTGAGACGCAAACCTGGAAATTGCCTGGGTCGACTTGCAGTTTCTCTGAGTGAAGCTCGCTAAGGGAAGTGTAGGTGTTCTTGATATCATCCATGTTTTTAAGAGCCATCTGTAGACCTTGGAGCACTACAGTCCCATGGGCTGCAACCTTAGGGTTAGCCATGATTGCCTCGGCGTTAAACAGGTTTCCAAAGCCACCGAAGTATCGCCGAGTCCAAGGATAGACCACCAAGAGTCTTGAGACCAGACAACCAATACAAGAACAGTAAGGACTTAATTAAAAGAAGCGTTTAATTAGCAACAAGCTAATGATTAAATCTCGCTTTGAAGAAATACAAACAATAAAATATAGGTTATCGAACAACTGAAGCAGGCTAGAAATGAGAGTAGCCTACCTCGTCAAGCTCTCGAGGCCCACCGACTCGCAGTCGAGTTTGGCGAATACAGCCTCTATCGCAGCGCGTTCCTGATCTGTCCACTGAACCATCTTGTCTTGTGGCTTTACAACTGGACATTGGTTTAAATAGAGCCTTCTCGGCCGCCGCCCGTGTATTTCAGGCAGATGTGTTTGACCGATAGTGAGAAAAAGGCGGCACTTGACCGATAAACTCTTTAATTAAGTTAGAAGCATAGCTAGCTGATGTGTTTCATACATTTATTTAGTTTTTTGTTTGTTTTGTTTTGTTTATTTAACTGTTATATAACGTGAAGATATTGAATTTGTTGCTATGTTGCTAATTAGCTATAGGCTACAAAAGTTAGCATTAAACAATGTATTGCGGTAACTGCATACACTACACATGGTCTCATGTGAAAATAACTGAACTGAGGAATTTACACAACAATCGAAATGTTCTCGCTGAAGTAATTTCAAACCCAAACTTTGAGGAGACCAAGGGTGGTTGTAACACTTCTTTTTTTCAGCATTTTCTTTTTTTAGCTGTGTAAGTGTGCGTGCACTGTATATATTCCTGTCACGTAAGCCCATAAACCCAGTCACTGGTTACGTTACCACGATTGACCCTGCTTTGCTGTGAATTTTGAGATAGGCTATAAAGTATGACAATGCTTATCATAAATTCTTATAATGTGAATAAAAAAACGTGTGCATTCAATTGAGGCTGATACTTTTTATCTGTAGGGAGACATAAACCTTGGTATGCAAAAAAAACAAAGGAAAAAGATAAAAACGTGACTTTGGCAATCTATAACTCATTGGAATCATCATAGAGGGTGTTTGTAACATTTTAATAAACTGTTACAGCTATTCCCAACTCCCAACCAGTCATAGCAAACTGTCTTAGCAGGTGGGTTTGATAGCATAAATGCAAAGCATCAATCTGAGAAACAGCTAGGCCTACAGGTCATAAACTATAGCTACATAATTGTAATTTTACTCAAGAACTGCTATGCAAAAAAGAAAAAAAATCTTGTTAAAAAATGTTACAATTTATATATTTATATATAATTTGCTCACAGTCACATCAGTTTGTCCCGTGTGCCGTAAAGGATGGGTCAAACAGGGTTACATATAAGACCACATTGCACTCCCTGGTATCTTAGTCTCCCCTATAGCTGCCTATATCAGACATGAAGTATAATAATATATTACAATGGTAATATTGGTGATGATGGTGCTGTTGTTATTTACAACAATTATATTTAATTGCTTGCTCATTTTTGTTTCTTAAAATCAAAGGTCAAATAAAGAAAAACAGAAAACAGTCAATGTCTGTAATCAATACATTTCTAGTTCTTTAAAATGTAATAGTGTGCCTATTAATCATTACAGTTTTGCAAACTATTTGTAGAGGTTGGAAATGAAATCATCACCTACACTAATATCAGTGATACAATGTTTCTGAACAGGTGCTGATCGAGGACTTGTGTGTTTCCGGTGGGAAAAAAATTGTCTGATTTATACAGTCAACATTAAGAACAGTCTGTTTATTGAAGCCAATCGATCCTACTGCATTGTGTTATGTTATTTGAATAGAGGGCCTTATTTCCTATCTGACTAGGGGAAAATAATTTAAGTACTAAGGCCTTGTCTTTGGCAGAGAGACTGTTGTAGGTTTGCTTCATCCACTGGGGCAGTGCCCTTAAAGGGATACTTTTTTATATTCTTTACTCATAAAGTATATCATACCATACTGTTACCATAAGAGTACATAATACTACTGTATATGTACTCTTTAAGGGTAAAGTCACTTGGAGGGTACTGGCCAGTGACAAGCTGTTGTACCCCAAGGTATTTTTACTCAGGGTTAGGACATACTTATACATACTTTATCTTCACCCTTGTGTCCATTGTATTTCTTGCCCATTGGTATAAAATGTATTATAATTGCATTATCTTTAGCTTCAACAAAATTATAGTTTCATTCCTTGAAAATTTGTACTTATGTTTTTAGCATTTGCTTGATCTGCCTTTGCCCATTCCTTATTTCAGTGTTTTTCAACATTTTTTGAGCCAAGGTACATTTATAATAGAAAAAAAAATAACAAATCACAAGGCACACCAAAAATCGAAACTGTAAAAAAATTTTAACTCTGTAGCCTATATTAACAATATATAGCCATTCTGATCGAAGTGTCTTGAACAGGAATCAAATAACAACCCAGTCTCACAGCAGGTCATGACAACATCACGAAATTATCACGAAATCTATTTATTCGTGTCAGGGACGCGAATATTTCATTATTTTCGTAACTCCAGCACGAATGTAAAACTACGATTCAATTGGATGCATCCATTCGTGCTGGA
>JAUCMS010000019.1:4816618-4833384 GCA_032357445.1 Enteromius radiatus | reverse complement strand
GGTGTGTTTGATTAGGGTTAGATCCAAACTCTGCAGTGCATCGGACCTCCAGGGTAAGATTTGAGGAACCCTGCTTTGGAGGGTGGAAATACTTAAACACAGGGTCCTGCTCATTAGAGACACTGTCTCCCTCTACAGGAACATGACTAAAAGAGAATGCTAAACATCCAAAATCATTCACGTTATCCTCAAAATGCAATTTACTGAAAATAATAACAATAATCATATTATAACAGTAACGCCTTACTTGATGTGGTGTATTTTTCTGGCGACAATCATTGGGAAGTCGACTTCGAAGAACTTTTTTGGCATAATGTTTTCTTCCTAAACAATTAAGACGCATTTACTTAACACACAATAATTTGATTGTTTACCAAAAATATATTATGGGAGTCTGTGTAAGAATACCTTATTCCTTATAACTAATATATTTATTATCGTTTTCTTCTTTTTGAATCTTGAAATAGCTAAATGTGAAAAAACTAAACAACAACAACAACCTTTAATCTCCAAAAAGTAGTATCCAGTCCTGCCCCAAGATTCACCACCTGGCAATCACATTGCGTTTTCTTGAGAAAAGCATCAATAAGAAGATTCATCCCTCTGACACGACCATAATAACCTACAAGACAAGTAATACAACAAATGCGCATTTGATTAAGCGCAGCTGCAAGCATTGACCAGCAGGGGGAGGTATTTAAACAATTTATCTTACCTCTATTGATCTCAGGTGCTTTACGTTCACCTATTTGTCTCACAAAATACTGGATGTAGAGGTCAGTCCAGTAACCTTTACTCGTAGCAAACCTATAAAACAAAATGCAAAGTTAAATGATTATTGTATGTCGTTAACAAATTGTACTACAGCGTTACTCTTGAACACGAAATATTTTATAAGCATATTAACTTATATACAGTTATTCATGTCAGTAACATTGTTAATAACCACGACTGAAATATATTACCCCCATTTTGATTATACAAAGGATGCTCAATAATGCAGTTTAATGTCAGGAGTGAAGCACAGTAAGTTACTTATTAACACAAAATTCATGTTTAATCATTTTATTATTGATCACTGTACGCCGTGCTACCTTTTGCATGTCGATGCATCGTCGCAAGTTGCTCTGACTGCTTCATCAGCAGTGTCAGAATCTGTAAATGGCTGTTTGGATGCCATGGACACTTTTTTGAAGCAATGCTGATAAACACTGCGTTACATATACATGCTGTAATTGTGTGAAAACAAATGCTAAATGTTAGCTTCGAAAGAGATTCGAAAAACGCCTCAGTTTAAGATTGAATACTTCATTTGCAAGGTTATCAACAGATACTTTAAATATATTTTCAAGCACATTTATTTGAATCAAGCATACTGATTTTCACAGCCGCAAAACTGGACCAAACGCTCCGTTTGACAATCACATGTTTACATCTACTTCCGCTGACGAAACTTTCCCATAATACATCTCGAGGCAGCGAGGGGACTTTAGTGCGCATGACAGTGTGTTTAATTCACATTTATGTGTAACATTCACATTGGTTGATGTGTAGATGTTTACGCGTGTGATTCTGCAAATCGTAATGAGTCTGTTTTATAAGTACTCCGTCATTTTATTTATATGTTGTTCACAACAATGTTAAACCCCTCAATTACGTAAATGATAACGGGAAAATGTCCCGTTAGCTACAGATGGATTAGATATTTGAAATTAGGAATATAAAAACATATATTTAAATATGCTATTTAGACGCATGTCACATATAAAACTAGTTAAAGTATTAACCGCGTTATTAGAAAATCGAAGTTGTAGATTTTAGATTGGAGTGCGAGTAGCTGCCAGTGAAAGTTACAGAGGCAAACAATTATTTTATTTCCTTTTATCAGCACAAATGTTATTAGCTTTTACAACATTTCCGAAACATACAGCAAAGTATTAAAATAAATAGTCAATAAAATAGATAGTGTGACCACTGTGACGCAACAAGTAACATGAGGGGATGTGAATGGAATAAAGGAAAGGGAAATGGTAAAATATCTTACAAAAAGATAACGTTATATAAAAATTAATATATAATTATTTACGCTGTAAACAGAAAGTAAATTACAGTTTTGGCCAACAATTAAGGGAATCATTAAGATATAAAATTCCTGCAGTCCGGAGTGTGTGGTCATTACAGTCGGTAATATGAGTGGCTGCGTCTCGAAACCTTTGGAGCTGCCTACAAAGACAGCATTTTTGGAAATCTCAGACGGTTAATAATGGTGTCTGTACAGTGAGCGCACTAGGTTTTGGGACAGCCCCTGTTGTCCACATTAACGCCATCACGATCAGCCTGGAGCTGTGCTGATCCGAGCTGTGAAACACAGTACCGACACGGATGCAGTGATCAGCCCGCTCCCATGCACTTCCACTCTCTCCCGTAGATGTCACGGGCTGGCATACGTGGAAACACCGCTCAGTCCTGCTTATGAGAGCAGTTGCAACACGGAGTGACATGAAACGAGCACCGCTATTCACCGGAGCTAACTTTTTCCACACTACTGTTTTTTTCTCTCCCGATCGGCTAGTTTTCTAGCTGCTCGAGCTAACCGTACACCGGGCTGTTTTAATGTAATTATCCACACGACTTCACCATCGTGCTCAAAGGATCTTTCGGCTCATGAGGCATCGACGAACACACTCTCCTCATCTTAAAAACTGGGTTTTGAGGCCGACGCCACTAAAATGAAGAAACAGTTCAATCGGATGAGACAGCTCGCCAGTCAAACAGTTGGCAGGCGAGTACAGATTTAAAGTTTTTATTCGGTTTTGCCCTCTCACGGATGGGCACGGGCAGCTCTGTCATGGTTTGGTGTTGTTGTTATGTTATGTTGTCAAGGCGGTTGCTGCCTAAAACAAATCTTTTCGATCTACCGCTTAGAATAACAGCAATTAGCTAAAGAGTAAACTTTCTTCGTTGCTTTACATTAACGTAAATATTTAGATTACATAATTGTTTGACTACAAACACAACTTTTAGCTACTTTTGATTTGACTATTTCGGCTGTTACACTGTTAGATTTGTTGCGGCCTCGTTACTATGAAATGCTATATCGTAATGGGAAATTGTTTAAGATAAGTTATCTGATTACTGAAGATTAGAGACGTCTGATTTGTAAATGAATCTTTCTATTGAATCGGATCGTCTTTGCAATGAATCGGTCGTAACGTTATCTGTTTAAAACTGGTATGGACAATTCTGAATCGACTGATCTAACGTTATTCGTTCATGAGTCAATGTGAGCAATTTACCAGTTAACTTAGTGTAACAGCAAGTAGCTAAATGGTAAATGTTTTTGTGTACAACGGTTATGCAGTTCTTTTACCACAGATTATTTTACATGTATTATGTTTTGGACACAATTACTATACAATGTTAGTAGGTTAGTTGCGACTTTATATGCCTGTAAAATAAAGTTTATGATAAACTTCTTCTTAAAGACTTAATGACTAGTTTGTCAAACTAGCACTTGGACTAGTCTTGGAGAAAAAAAGACAGATGACCAACCTTTAATTACTCATCTGAGCAGTTAATAACATTTGCATATGAAGACATGTCTAATTCGTTAACAAATCAGTCTTTGTAGTCAGGTCTTTAAAATGAGTTGTTCAGGAGCCAGTTGCATAAACTTAGCCTTCACGATAAGACAGTGTCTTAAGAGCTAGTCTGACCAACTAGCAGTTAGCCGTTTTATTTTTTGGATTCAACTTAGACCAATCTACATTTTTATGTAACTGAATAAAAAAAAACCCTGAAAAGTCTTAAAGACAAATTTAGCTCACTAACTTTCAAGACTAGGCTTAACCTTTTATACAACCGGCCCCAGATCTGTTCAAACAATATTTGTTTCACTCATGATTCAGCCTGAACGGTTCTTCATAGAAACTCATTCAATGAAAATCATATTTGTTCTAACAGACTCCGCTGAGTCATGACTGAAAGAAACCTAACATGAAATTACAAAAAGCATGTATTAGTAAAATATATTGTCACATTTTAGTATATGTACTTAATACGTCATGCTGGGACAGAACGTAATATAACTGCTGAATTATTTTTTTGAATTAGTTTGAAGAACAGAATCATGATGAATAAGTGCCTTCCATTACTACCACATATACTCCTTCTTCATAGATACAGGTAGATCCTGGCTCTTTTTGAAAATGCAGTTCTTGGATGTTATGTGCGCTTATTGTATTTTCTAATGTTTGTTTGTCAGCCAACGTGTCCTTTGAGCTCATACTTTGTATCCTACATTGAAATGGCATGTGCATTGTCATCATTTCTGACTCCTCTGACTGTTGATAAAGCCTCAAACTGCATTCTTCATTCTGCACAAGCTGCTTGAGGGTATGGGCCCGCCTGTACATTCTCAACATACAGCTAAAGTGCTACAGTTAAAGCTATAAATGCTGCTGCTTCTCTTTTTTTGTTCACTTCAAGCCTTTTTGAGTAGGTTTACTAACTTTACTGAGCTGTAACATTTCTAGCAGAGACTTTCTCTGTATAATAGATGGTATCAGAGATGACATGGCTTTTACTTTAGTGTTCTAACCAATCATAGGGATGCACCTGCCTATCAGCTATGCTCATTTAACTGGTGGTTAACCTGACCTTTAACATCCATGTCTGCAACCTCATTCCCTATAACGTGTGCAATCCGATCAGCCACCAGAGACATTTTGCTAGCCTGATGACAATGAGAAATGCCAGTAGCTAACAGTTTACTAGTGTTCACACTGAGCCCAACTGGGGCAAGGTCATCCCTGTTCAGTTTAAAAGAAGATATCCAAGGTGATTTATAATTTTGTTGCAAAGTTTGGAATACCAGGAACTTTACAACCCCCTCAACCTTTCTAGGCCTCAGAAAATTACTGTCTTCTATAAAGCGGGCGGTACATCCACCACCACTAGACAGCCCAGACATTGTATTTTCACAATATGTGAGGTGTCAAATTATACCTCTAAATGTAGAGCTACATAGTAATGAACTTGCAAAGCATCATTTGGTTTTAAAGTCATTTACTTTCAAATATAAAGCTCAAGGCACAGTCAATGACTAATATTCATGACCCTGGATGCCTTGGCTCAAATATTCATTCACATATGCCCATGGGGTAACTGAGCTGTTAGTGAAGTATGAAGCTCTTTAGTGTTCACTCTGTTATTTAGTAAATCAGTTTTGTTACAAAAGATGGTTATTGTGTAATGGACACTGTTCTTTTTAAACTTTCTTGGAAAAATAGAAAAATGTATATATAAATGAGTATATCAGAATGATTTTCTAAACTATTATACACCGTTGAGACTGGAGGCTGTTAACCATCACAGGGATGAAGGACATTTTAAAATGTATTAAAATAGAAAACCGTCATTTTAAATAGTAATAACATTTGATGCGATTTCAAGTTTTCCTTTTGTTGTTGGAGTGTTATAAGCTGTTTGTGCAAATATAAAATCTCAAACCCAAAGAGATATTCTTAATATAAGTAAAAAATACTCCATTTAAACGTGCTTCAAATATCTACGTCACTTTGCTTGAAGGTTTAACATCGTTCAAATGTCATAACTTTTGTTCTTGCTAGTATTGTTGCCACACCTGCCATGTTGTGGAGACGTATTTCCAAATACGGTGAGGGGAGCAACATTTCCACCTCACTCTTGAGGTATTTGGTCAATCAAAACTCACTAGATAGCTGGCCAGTCAGAGTACACCTCGCTCTTCAAAATGATTAGCTTTGTGAAGTTAAATGTGTTTCAAATTCAAGTTTATTTATATAGCGCTTTTTACAATACATTTCAGAAAGGTAGGGGGGAGAGGAGCTACAACAATGTACAGTATGTGAAAAATAATGTTTTAAACCTTAATTGCGTTACACCAAATACACAAAATATTGCTATTTTTATCATCGCCATATGACCCCTTTAATTAAATAAATTTGAAGCCTGCTTTGAAGCCTTCATTTTTATTTTTTTATTTGACTTTTGATTCTAAAATAAAATGAAAACATCAAAGCTATTCGTTGGCTATTGTCTTGTAAACGCAAACGTTTTACATAAGAGAGATTCAGCTGGAATTCTCATCTCTTCCTGAATTTATTTTACGAACAATAAATCACTTCAGTGTGATGCAGAAAGCAGACTTGAAGCGGTTGAGGGTCGGACGGACGTAAGGGGGGTGTCGAGGTGGCTGGGCGCAGGGCTCTGCTGGTCCCATGGTTCCTGTGATTGTGAGGAGGCAGTACACTGTGTTCGACAGGCAACCCCTCAAAGGAAATCTCTCCTTATTCTTTTTTTAAACAGGAAGTAGTACTGAGGAAGTTTCATTTCTATGAATGAAATCAAAGAATCAACTCTTGAGGCAAATACAGTGATGATCTGGGGTTTAAACCATGTGACCAGATTCTGCTTGACGATCTAAATCACACGCTTGTGCACCATCCCAAGGCACATTACTGCCACGTTACCGCACAATTTATCAGAAGACTAGAACCACCTGTCGGTTTGCTGATGATGCAGATCTATTGTCAGCTCAGGCTTTTCACTGGCCTCGGGTGCTGTGTTTGTTTCAGCAAAGAGGAAAAGCAAGATTGTAGTAATTAAAGTAAAAGCATGGCTGTTTTAATAGAACGTTACAGAACTCAGCAGCCAGTGCAAAGGTTTTTATGGTTGCTATCTGCTCTTAATCAGCTTCTTTATCAAATACTGTTGATATCAGTGTGTAATGCTCGGATCAAAGTATGAATGGACAATATGCCTCAGGTCATACACTTGCCACTTTAGTTATTGCTTTCAGGCAATTCACCAAATTTAAAATCAGGTGACATCATGGTAAGAATGAGCCAAATTAATGTCTGTGACTGTGGGGATCGCATTCATTTTTTTTTTTTCAAAATTAGTTACATGTGAACTATCATGAAGAACATTATGACACCGATATACTGAATTCAGCTTTGATTTCACAGAAATAAATTACATTTTAATTTAGTGTTTTATAATAGAACAAGTTATTACATGTTGTTATAGTGTTAATGGTTTTGCTTTTTTGGGGCATATTCTTTATTTTGGTTTGCTATTTTTACTGTATTTTTGATCAGTTGCTAGCCTGAAAATGTCTGGAGAATGCTCTGGAAAGCGTTTATTTTCAGATCTTCTTCATATGTGACATCAAAAGCTTGATTCAGACATACTCTGAAGATGTTTGGAGTTCAAGCTGGATTGGTTTCAGTCTTGTAGGTCCTTTTTCTTGTCCTCCTGTGTTAATTGAAAGCAGCTGTTCTCTACTGTCACGAGGTTACTACCATGGAGTCTTGGCAGAAGGAGGAACTGGGGCTGAGATTTGTGGGTAACATGGCAGACTAAAGGAAGACATGAAATCGTACAGAATCAGACTCTTGAGCTTTGGCAGATGATTTTTATCCCTGTATTCTGCTTTAACTACATTAGTCAAGCTCCATTAGAAGATAACGGTGATCATGTCTGCTTGATTGCTCCTCAATAATTACAATGGCAATAATTGTTTTATTACTTTTTTGAAAACAAAATTACAATAATTAACTGTCAAGTCAGCTTTGGTGACAGATGTGTCTGTAAATATACAACAGATAAAGGCATGCTTGTGCATCACTTTCCATTTGAAAAATATGCTGTTATTTTAAATGTTGTATTTATTAAAGAATATTGAATTCTTAAGGTTTTTTTTCTCTTCTGATAATCAAATGAATTTATTTATTTATTTCGAATCAAATAAAAATGAAACCCTTTTAAAATTAATACATGGTAAAAAACAATTGTATGAATATTCCTTTAAAAAGTTAAAAGTATTTTTTCTACAGTTAAGTGGTTAATGTGGTTGTAGTATTTTTATTTATTTTTTTGATAATTTACCTAATTGTTTTATTTAAATGAATATGTAAAGACAAACATACTGAACAAAAACAATACAAGAGTAATATATTTCTCTTGTATGTTAAACCATTCTTTTATTTTGACAGGTTGCTGTTTCTGTGTGTACATGGATTTGATGCTAGTTTTCTCAAACAAAATGGAAAAATTCTCTTGAAGTGACTCACTGCATCTCTGGAGATTAAGTTATTGTGCTCATGTCTTTATGTAGTGAGATGCAGAGGCCTAAAATCAGCATGAGTTCACGCGATTATCAGTATTTGTGTAGTAAACAAAACTGCGTCTCAAAACCGTGAGGTTAATGGAACATGCAGGATTCATATTTGAACCCATCTTTTGCGTTTTAATATTCCCATACACTAGTTCATATCACGATTTACTGTAAATTAAGTGACAGACCTTCTTTTATTCATTAAAAAAAAAGATGAATTCCGTGAGTAGATTCTGTTTTTATGAATGGCCATCCTTTCAGAGTTTTCGTGGAAACCATATGACCCTAGAAATTTAACCACACTACAGAACATTTTGCCCTGTGCGTTGTTTTAAAGAGTTGCAGGGGTGACACCATGTCACAGAGTCTCTCTCTGTCTTTCTCTGTCTCTGTGTAACATACATGATCAGATGTGTTCTCAGTTACCAAAATTTGGTACCAATTAATTTAAAGGGTTAGTTCACCCAAAAATGAAAATTCTCTCATTAATTACTCACCCATGTGTTGTTCCAAACCCATAAGACCTGCGTTCATCTTCAGAACACAAATGAAGATATTTTTAATGATATCAGAGAGCCATTTGTTCCTCTATAGTCAGCAATTGAAATAATCCCAGATCCCAAAAAAAAGGTCCATGTTAGGGCTGGAATTATTTTATTATTATTATGCGCATCTTATCAGTAAAGCCGGTTCTTTGATTAGCGGTAAATCTCCATCAGCTGTTTTCAAAAGGAACGCCAGTTTACACACAGATCACTGAGAAGCTGCGCCATTGAATCACCTGCGAAACTCAACGCGTAGCTTGTCAGTGATCTATGGCTCTGTTCATAAACTGGTGCTCCATTTGAAAACAGCTGGTGGAGATTTACCGCTAATCAAAGAACCAGCTTTACTGACAAGATGCGCATAATATATAGTTCGATATATATCGCCCAGCCCTAGTCCATGTGACATCAGTAGATCAACTTCAGTTTTGCGACGATAGGAGAATACTTTTTTTTTTTTTTTTTGCGCAAAAAGAAAACAAAAATAACATCATATCCTCAACCATTCTTCTCCTGTGACTTGCGTCTTCCGCAGTTTTAGAGAGCATTACTGCGTAAGTGTACGCTTTCTTCAACGGTGCGTTGAGATACTCACTCTCTAAAATGGTGGAAGATGAAAGTCACGGGAGAAGAGTAAATTGTTGTTTTTGTGAGCTAACCCTTTTTTGTGAATCGTACACAATTTGGTCGGTACCCTTAATAGTACTTTCAGGCCCAACCCTACTGAAAATACAGATTTGCAATTAGCAATAAATTATAACTATACTTCCTTCAAAAACATTAAGAATACCAAAATGCTAAAATGTGGTTACTTACAGTAATTAAAAGGATTTTACTGCAGTATTTTTACCTTTATGTTTAATGTAAATTACTGACTTCCAAGACATTGGCAAAATAATGTCTTAACAGTAAAACAATAAAATAATTGCTGCCTAGCTCTTGGAGAACAAATATGATTTTGTGAGTGTACAGTGAAACTAATACTCCAGGTTATGACGGGCAAACTTGCACTATTGTATAACGTATGTTCGACTGTTACGGTTGCCACAACAAAAGGTGCAGACACAGAGACACACGCAGGAAACATTTCAACAATGTTTTATTGCCAGAGGCTGCTGTACGCTAGTTTTTATGTTGATGTGAACTTGCAGGATCATAAATCCATTCAGATCATAAATATCTACCTGTTCTCCGTTCTCCCTGCACATATCAGTATATCTGATTAAACATAGTGAAATCCTTTACAGTAGCAAACACTTGGGTAACAAACACTGACGAATCAATAAAAGGTTCATTAACGAAGACCATTTTTATATGAGGTCACACAACCTGTCTCCGAGTCATTTATTCTGAAACAGTAGTGTGATAGATGTTTTGTGTGTCTGTGTAAGCTGTGTGAACTGAGCCGGTGTTGTCCTTTCACATTCTCTGTCTCAGATAGACAGGACATAATCTGTGCCATGGTCAAAGCCCTCTATTAGTTTACTATTAATAGGGCCTTAACTATTTGTTCACAAGGCTGACAGTGGACTGCTAAAATTCCCTGGGAAAGTAAATGCCTGTGACTCCCGTTTCAAGCAGCTGGTTTCATTAGACAGACTGTCAGCTGTTGGCTGCTCCTACACTTGATCATTACTAGAGTCTGCAGTGTAATTTATAAGCATTATTTCATACTATAGCCTGCACAATTAATCAGAAAACACTAAAATAACTACATGACTATTACAATCTTCATTTAACGATACATACTGTACATACAATATATACAATATGCACTGTATGTTTTTTAGAGTAAAGCATGGTGTAGTGTGCGTTTACCTGCAAGTAGCTCATGAACCAGTGCTTTCAGTAGCACCTTTCACAAAAATTACCATTAAAAGATCATGTACCCTATCATTAGCCTAGCAAAAAGTGCATAGCAAGTGTTTTAGCTAGTTTCAGACTGACACAATTCTCATTTTCCCATCCTGTTGGGTTTTTAGCATATTATGCTAAAAAACACACCCATTACTCATTAAGAGAATAAGGACAACCCTTATAAACCGTGCGCTGGAAGCACCGTTTTCCCATCTACGTCTACATAGCTACGATCAACTTAGGCTTATTATGCTTTTATGAAATTTAACTCTGGTTTTTGCCAGTATGAGAAGTTGTAACATTAACCGGTAATGTGCTCTGTGTGAATGCAGAATGAGATTACTTATGAGAGCACTTATGAGTTCAGAATGCGCTGAAGTAAGATGTTTACTCTGCGCCAATTATAGCATTCTGACACAGATGACGAATTTACTGTTGTTTATGAAAGTCAAAGACATCTGAAGACATCTAATATGATGTCTGTATGATGCATAAATGTGAATGTTTGACACAAAAGTTGAGATATCAACAAAAACACTGACCACGGGTAGCCCTCAATGTTTGCAAACACAACTCTGGGAGGCGCAGCCGTTAAAAGGTCGTTTTTGGTTAATGACATGAGAATTTATCTGAATGTCACTTTACTAGTAAAAAGACGGAACTTTGTTGCCTGTGTGAACAGCGCGTAATTGTATTTAGCTGTAATTTTACGGGAATTTACTGGTATTACTGTGTCTAAAGTCTACAGTAGTGTCGCAGTGTGGTTTGATTCATGTTAAACGATGCACCACACAAACTCAACTCAGCATCTGCTCTGAGTTTGGTTTGCTTATAACGTGCATTTGATAACCAACATGTTTCCATCATCTTTCAGATTAAAAGTTGTTATCAGAAGTGCTTGCAAACCAGCTGTTGTCGACAAAAGGGAAGCTTTGAAGGTTTCCTGTGGTTTTTCCACCCAAATAAAATCTTGATTAATGTTATAATTTAATAAATGAACACAGCCATAAATACTAGTGTTGTAATTGTACAGTTTTGCTGTAAAATTAAATCGTTTTCTTTTTCTTCAAACTCTATTTATTTGTTTTATGGTGAAATGTTGCAAAGGTTTTATTTTTATTAGTTATTTGGAAATTATATTCGCAAATTCTGCAGCAAACCTCAGGCCTTTTTATTGTTTTAAAAATCACAATCACAGTTTTTATCAGAAAAATCGCAATTGGATTTTTTTATTTTATTTTTTTTTTATATTTTGAGCAGTTTCTAATGAGCTGTTGTCTTCTTTTACAGAGCGGAGAAAACAGAGGTCCTTAACGATGACCTGTTACAGGTGACAACTTTTTATTTCCATCTCTGTCTGCAGTCAAGCTGTTCTGTTCTTTGGCTGTAATCCATGTTACATTACATCAAACAGTGAGAAACCAGTGAGTCATTGGGTAGAGAAAGGTGAAGTCATTGATGTCAAGCAAATACATTCCATTGAATTTATTTTTGTCACATTAGAAAGAATGTTCTCTTCTTAAAAATGAGCGAATGGATTTCATCACGGGCACTTTTGCTCTCCTTATGTGAAACTGTTCCCTGTGAACCTGTCAGAAAGTTTGGTTACCATGGAAATCATGCCAAAATGACCTCCTAGAAACACATTGACTCCATGAAATATAGAGTTGTTAACTGAACTTCCAGCAATATAGTGTTCGTGACAGCTTGTTTATTCCTCTTGGCCGGCTGCGTCTAAAATTATCTCTGTGAAAAGTTTGGACACATCAAGCGAGAATTATGCTGACATCCCCCCGTGGCCCTCAGAGGGGCTTGGTTTTTATTCTGGGTTCTGTATGGTGTTCAGGGATGATCACAGCGGGATCCCATCACCCCATTCCCAGCTGTCTGGACACCCGTGTTACCTCAGGGCTGTTAGGCTCGTGCCACTCACAGATGCATTAAGGGGACACTTTAAACATTCTTGAGCGTCTAGCTAGTGGCATCCTCCTATTTTGAATTGAATCCAGTTTTCCCTAGTAACTTGTCCGGACAGGACGTTCCTGCGGCTTTCATTTTGCCAGTGACTATTCAGTATTATAGTGGTGTTTCCCCAATTTCTGAACATAGCATAATATGTTCCGTTACAAAAAAAAACCTATAGCTCATTGTTGCATGTTTAGTCTGTTGTTGGTTTGCCAATTTTTAGTCTGTGATGGCAACAGGCAAACATTTAAAGACCTCTCACACCAGATAATCTAAACAACTTCCCTCGAACAGGATCTCCCTCAGCAGAAAAGCTCCGACAATAACAGTCAGTGATTCCCCTTGTTCCCATGCCAGGTGGCGGGCCTCTGTGCGTTCTCATGCCGGAGACGCCTGAGCGGAATGTACGCTTGACCCAGCTGCACTGGGACGGCTGTGAGGGAATGTTATGACGTAAAAGAGGCAGAGAAGTGTGAGGAGGTGGTTATCTCCTCTCCCACCCTGTGGAATTCCTGACCTGGGCTGTTTTTGGAACATGAGTCAATTTTTTTTTTTTTTTTTTTTTCTCTCATTCGGATCTCTTTTCGTCTCCTCAGTGTTTGTTCAGTCATACCGTTCTCACAGTTTTGAAGTGACATTCTTTTCATGGTTGTTTTTAGGGCTGACATGTGTTCTAGCAGGCCCTCCCTGCTTGCATCAAAAGCTGACTTGTCTATCATGACAGTAGTCTTCAAAGTCTAGAAGACTACAAACAATAGAAGATGTCACCCTATATTTTTCCTAAGCACATTAGCTGTTAAATAAGAGGCCTAAATAATAAATGAGAAATTACATGCGAGTTAAATAAAAATGAAAACAATAGAGCTTAATTTTGCCAGGTCATTAGATATTATTATGATTATTATCAGATTATAAATATCGTAACAGTGCCAAATACATTCTGCTGCAGACATATTTATTTAGTTTATCATTTTGTCCACTGGTATCCACTGCATTAAGTTTTTTTTTTAATCTGTGTAATGGAATACAATATAATAGTTTATATGTTTTATTTTCATTTTTATAATTTTCTATAATCATTTTATAATTCCACATTACCAGTCAATATTGAAAAGAAATCCACTAATCCAAAAATTATGAAAAGCAAATCAGTACAAAATAACCCATCTCACTCTACATCTCAAACTCATAATCTACAATCAAACTAGCTGCTATATATATTAATTCTGTTAAATGATGCTTTAAATTGTTGTTGTCCCCCCCACCCCCCAAAAATGTTAAGGTTTTTTGTTTAAATTAATTGCAATTTTGTTGCAATATATAAATTAAATTAATATAATTAAATATCACACAGTTTTCCATGACTGACTGAAATTTACCCACTAAAATCTCATTCAGTGTAACAATCTTGTCAGGCATATTTACAACAAAATTAAATTTTAAATTTACCTCTATGCTAGGTTTCCCATTTGTCAGAATTTATTATTATTTTTTTTTACATAAATATTGTTTTACACTGACTGACAATGTAACATTATTTCAACCAAATGTAGAAATTGTATTCTTCAAAATCTAAAACCTTAAAAGTAGCCACTTTTACAAGTCACTTTTGTAAATTTCTTTTGATGCGGACATCTTGGTGTCTTTAACCCATACACATGTAAATATTTTCAAAATATATACTGTATGTTTGTGTGTGTATATGTATATATATGTATGTATATTTAGTATAGGTATATATTCCATAACAATTTTCACCAAATCACCACATTTATTTCATTTCATTTTGGAGTCTGGTCTGCATCTGTATTCTCTGTTTATGACATCCCAGTGCTGAGCTCATACATTTAAATCTTAGGCATCCCAACAGGGCAGATGAGTCATACTAGTTTTCTTTATGGTAAAGCAACATATCTTTTTCATGCCTCCCTGGGGAGTGGTGTGATAAATCATGTTTGACCTTACCCCACCCTCAAGACTATGAAAAGTGTTCTGTTCATTTCTAACAGCAACACCTGTTAATTGACACAAGTGCTCAGACGATAATGTCTATTCTAAGGCTAAGATTGAATGCTGTATTTATGAAATCTGTTTCATATCACAGAAGCTTCCCATGCGACATTACATAACACTGCATTTTTTTACAGGCTATTTTCTTTCAAAGCGATGCGTACAGGCTTTGCATTGAGTGGTAGCCGCGGCTCAATATGTGTTGTGGGTTGTTATTGATGTTTTGTTTTACTCTTCACAGATTGAGCGGCGTATGGAGTTGGTGCGAGTCGTTTCGCACAACAACCACAAAAGAATGGTGGCGTGTTTGCAGGGGCAGATAGGCACTGAAGCTGAGAAAAGACATGTAAGGACATAACAGTGCTTATGACTGCACAAAATGTCAGTCATCACTACATTTTTGTCTGCTTGAACAACTTTCTGGTTTTCTGGCACAGAAAAAGCTTCCGCTGACAGGGCTGTCGCAGGCCATGCAGGATGGTGGAAACCAGTTGGGGGAGGAGTCTCTGATTGGGTAATTGGATAGCATTAACATTTAAATAGGTTTGAATCAATTTCCGCTTAAACGTGGTACTTTATTGTTTACATTGGTAATGGATTAGTTCGTTGTATCGTTAAAGTGAGACAAGGGTGCAGTAAAGTGCAGTGTATAAAAACACTCACAATAGTGAGAATTGGTCTCTATTCTAAAGCGTTACTGAAATTAATACTTTTATTGAACTAAGATCAAATAAATTGGTCAAAAGTAAGAGCAAAGATATTTATTAGGTTACAAAATTCTATTTTTGGAATAAATGCTGTTTTTGTACTTTGTGTTTATCAGTGAATTGTAAAATATTGAATCATTATTTCCACAAAAAAAAAAAATCAGCATTAAGATGACATGTTTTTTGAGCACCAAATCAGCATATTGATTTCTAAAGGAGAAAATCACCTTTAAAGTTGTCCAAATGAATTCTTAGCAATGCTTCTTGCTAATTCATAATTAAGTTCTGGTACGTTTCTGATAGGAAATTTACTAAATATCTTCATGGAAAGTCATCTTTACTTAATATCCTAATACGTTTTGACATAACATAAAATGTTCATAACTGGTTTTGTTGTTCAATGTCACAAATCAGCTTTTAAATCACAGGAATTATATTATATATTATATTTTCAAAACATTAAAAAAAATTTAACACTTTTTTTTTTTTGCTGTATTTTAATCTTGGTGAGCATACCACAAATTTTTGAACAGCTGTTTATATTCAGTATCTTCTGTGCAGGAAAATGATGGAGATGTGCGGAGATGCTGAGAACAGACTGGCCTCTGAACTGATGCAGCACGAGATGAACATTGAAAAGGAAATCTTAGACCCCCTCAATCAGCTAGCAGAGGTACAGACAAACAGAAAAGAATATGCATGCTCATTTACTTAATTCACCATTTACATCACATTTGCTAAATTTGAATTTCCGCCCCTTTTTAGCCACAATTACCTTACATAATATGACAAAAATAATTGGTAGAGGCGAAAATGTTAATAACAACCCTTACATAATCGTATTCTTTTTTCAGATGGACATTCCTAACATCCTGAAACAGAGGCGGCAGTTAGCCAAGCTGGTGCTGGACTATGACTCTGCCCGAGCAAGGTGAGGTTTCTGTCATGCGTCAGGTTTCATTATACCATGTATTACCAAGTTTATAACCGAAACTATCTCTTCTCAGGTGGTTGCAGGCGACCAAGTCCATAATCTCAGGAACAAACACACACGCACTGACAGCCAAAGCAGACTCACTTAAAGAAGAAGTCGATGAAGCTATGAACAAAATGGAGTTGTGTAAGGTATTGATGATGTGCAACATGCCTAAACATGCCTTACCCTTATGAGTTGCTTAGTTATGGATTTTACAGCAACATATTGTAGCAGTGTGTAAGAACACATCTTACACCTCATTGGCTTGGTTGATGAATATCAGTTAGATGACATAACATTTGCTTAGTTTTCTTAACTGATTTGCTGAGGTAAGATAAGGGGGTGCTAGTCATAGGAGGCATAAGTCTGCAGTCAGTAAGAAATAGGTTTTAAGCAGAAAATCAGCATATTAAGGCCTATTCACACCAAGCACGATAACTATAAAGATATAGTTCTAAATATTGTTTTTAGGGATGTCAAACGATTAATCGCGATTAATCGCATCCAAAATAAAAGTTTTTCTTTACATAATATATTTGTATGTA
>JAUCMS010000019.1:4783641-4806046 GCA_032357445.1 Enteromius radiatus | reverse complement strand
ATATAATTTATTTATTTTTTTAATTCAAATGCCCATTTACAGTCGAAAACAAATTTTAAGCACTGTATGTAAATTGAATAATGTAACATTTATTAAATCAGCTGTCAGAAATATTTTCAGAATCTGTCAAAAACACTAAAAATGTTATTGTCATTTAATATGCAAATAATGAACTTGAACAATAAATAGTCTTTATTCACACATAATAACCAAAAACATAATATTTTGTATGACCACCTTTGGCCTTGATATAATAGCTTGCATTTCTGCATTCTTCCACAGTCTCTGTTGTTATTGACTGTAATTGGGCATCTGAATAAAAAATTAAGTCTTTTTCAGAATATCTTGTAAATTCAAAAATTCATAGATACTGGAATATTTTATCATTAAAAACACTACTGTGACTAAAGAGCTTGCACATGCATATCAAATGATTTTGATAATCACCAACACTGTTAGTTTAGGGCAGCTGTGACACAAAATAATATTTATTTTGATGATTAACAATCCAGTATCCTGCGTGGTCTGACTTCCTTGTGTCTTACAGATTCGGGGATGACATTTAAACCACTGGCTCGAGCTCTTGTTCCTGATATCGCCGTTGAGAAGCCTGTTACCCACCTTAAGGACACAGACCTTGACACAGAGAGCACCGTCCTGTAAAATTGGCCTTGACCCCCAAACACCCTTTTCCTTAACCAAAGGTTTGCTCAAGGGCTGCTCTTCTCACCATTACCAAAGTGATTATCATCTTGGCTGTATTTCTCGAATACCCTATGCTTAAGACAATCAACAATCCCAGTGGCACCAGGGAAACAGATGCCCCAAGATACTGCATGTTTATTTAAACATGCCTTTCATTGTGATGGTAGCATAAAACCTGTATTGCGTGAGGACCTGGGTCTATACGGTGATGGGGTGAATTTGGTGAAAGAGGTACTTGGAGGTGAGTCTTAAGTGGCCTTAGCTAAACAAATCAATTACTCGATTTAAAAACAGTGGCTTTATGTTTAGCTTTTGACTGCAGGTCTCCAGTCAGCTAATACAGTACAAATACAGTACATTCCTTTTTTTTTTGTTTCATTTGCAAGCCTTACTTTTCCAGGTTGGAAACTAGTTACATGCAATATTTTGGTTTAAGGTATACAAATGTCAAATGATTAGTTTTCTGCCATTGACAGCTGTTGATTTCTTAATTTTGGGGCATTAAAATGACTGGACCTAAACGTATGTGGTAGAACACTACTCAGCAATGTATAAAAGTAATCCTGATTGGTTCATATGTGAAAGAGGCCATTTGCCATTGGACGTTTATAAGAAATAAAGTGTTCAGCTGTCAGTTTATGTAATGGAAAAGGTCAAAATATGTGCTTTAGTGATATTCTGGTATGGAAACTTTATGTTATGGCTTTGTTTGTATGTTTACCAGGCCTTAACAAGGATAGCTTTGTATTTCCCTCCTTTTACCCCTGATATGGTACCAAAGTGGGGGGGGGAAAGTGCCACGCGGATGTTAGTCTTACTGTACAATAGCTAAGAGCAGACATAATTGCTTACATTTCCCCCCTCCTTGCCTAATTTACATGAATTCTCATTAAAAAACAAAACATTTGGAATATGATTCTGATCGATTCTCGTGTGAGGGGGGGGGGGAAATGTAGGCGATCATGCTCACTGTTAGTTTTTCTTTATAAATTTTCCTTGCCTTTACCATGCTGCCTTACCTAAGTACACTTACAAGAGCTATTTTACCAAGGCTTGGAAAGTAAACTGACTTCACACTTATGAAACAAAGAGTTGATGGTGAATTTGAAGTTCAGAGGCTTCACGCCTAGACGACTACATCTTTACTGAATTTGGAAAAAGACAAAAATGCTTTGTATTGCTGCTTCAAAGTGAAATAAAAAAGTGAAATGAGAACAGGTGTTTTAACAGTTTGTGTAGTTGTTGACTTCTCAAATTAAGTTTAGGAAATGTATTTCTTCACCAGCAGTTTTGGATGTATAGTGCGTGCAAAAAAATGAATAAATAAAAATATTACACCATTTTTAAGTTAACAATGACCACCTACACTATAAATGAACACAACCAATGCCTCTAATTAGAGTCCATTAATGGTTTAATGGAGAATTTACAATTAAATGAGAATGACTGTATTTCTCCAGCTGAACTAACACCTCACACTAGCTGCGTTTGCCTGATTCAGTTGACTAAATTGCTCTATGCTTATTAATTTAAAAAGCTAGTGTAAGCTGTCATTGTGCGAAAATACATTGAACAGAATTTGGCATCTTCTCTATTCATATACAGCCTGAAGGGACCAACTGACTGTTCATTATTTTGCTTATTACAGCCCTACTTACAAAATAATTATTTTTATTTTATATGTGAAGAAAGAAACCATAGTGCAAAAAAAGAGCAGGACAGCTTTGGGGAAGCAATGAGCACACTAGTCAATTATGTAGTGAATAATCACAATCTGGCAACCAGAACTGAGTTTCACAAAATATGACTCATGCATTAACTTTGGTTAGTTGCTTTTGGATTTTCTCTTATTTCTGATCTGATCTCTTTGAGCTCCTTGGTGTAAAGGACTGATATAAACAAGATCTCGTTCTAAAATATGTCATTTATTGACAAAGAGAGAATTTAGCTGTTTGTCTCAGGAAATTACTTTTTTGTGTGTGTAATTAGATGATTTGAGTTCTTAATGAAGAGGCAGGCAGGGGTTTATTATAAGTAATTTTCCTTTATCCTCTTACTCTGTATACATATATCTAAGATCTTTAGTATTTGAAGCGCTTATAGTGTTGCCTAGTAACAAGAACATTATGATGACACTCACAGTGCATATGGAGAGTGCACTGAAAAAAATAAAGTAATATTTAATAATACGAAAAATAAAAAATACTTTACAATCTGACATGATTTGAAGATACACCAGATTTAAAACTGTTGTTAAATGTAACAGTAAAGCAGCTGTAGATATTCTGTTTTTCCATTTTTGACATTTTTCCATTAGTAAAACGGAAGAAATTGGGTCGGACTGAGATCTGTGGGATTTGGAGGCCAGTTCCATAAGGGACCTCCATAAGTGGATACAGTTACAGTACAAAATAACTCTACAGAGATGAATTTCCGCAAAAGCGTATTTATTCAGGCAAAACAAATTAGACATCTGAATAAAACGCAGTGATATGTGGCCCGTCGATACTGAAGCCGATATAGAACTGCTCAGGAAAACACTAGGTTAGTCACACGGCAACAATTTGTACACAAATATTAATTTACAACTAATTAATTTGGTAAAACATATTCAATATAACAAATCGATACAGAAACAATCGAAACGGGAATACATTACATAAATAGAAATACTCTGCTACATGCAAATGCAAATTGTAGATTTTCTCCTCGTTGACTGGTTCTGACAAGAAACTAAGAAAAATACACAAAGATGACAAAAACAGGCAAGAAGGAAGATCATGCATTTGTTCAAGAACAGAAGATGTCAGGAAGAAATGCATTGGGTTATCTTAAACGATAGTACCTAAAAAAAAAAAAAAAAAGTCAGACAAGCTACATACTCATTTTAATAGAACGCAGATGATATGTGGACCCTTCTGCCATTAAATAATATGAAGCTTTTGCATCTTTTCATAGTTAAAAACCAATTTCGTGATGTAAAACCTACCACAGATTCTCATGCGGAATGAAACCACCAATCAAACTAATATTGCAATAAAATACAAATAATCATTTGGGAAATAGTTTTATCTTCACATATGAAGGGTGCACTCTTGTTCTGCTATAGTATCTGCGTATCACAACGGAGTACAACAATAAAACACTAATACTGTGAAGAGTTTATAACTTTTTTTGTGTGTTAAAATACATTTGGCTTGACGATGAGTTAAGTTCATCATGAAAACATTCATTTACCAAAAATACCATCAATCCTCCCCACCTGAAGTGTGCATGTTCCTGTTACATTCTCTAGTATTAGGCTATATTAATATACTTTCTTGATAAACGCGCTGAAGTTCTGTATAAAATATATATATTTTTTTTTTATTCTAAAGGTATTTTTAATTCATCTACGACGTTTAAAGTAAGGTTCATTTCCCTTCACGCTATCAAGTTCCCTGTTTTTATTGGCACATGGGCGTTCTGGGTTAGAAACAGCAGATGCTGTTGGTTTCACCATGCCAGCGGCGAGGCTATTCGGGGGCTTCTGGGGTTTTCTGTTCCTTGTGTCTCACTTAATGCTCTCTGTCGAATATATAAAATCAGCAAACTCTTACTTCACAACTTTAGTGTAAATAACATCTGTGAAAATGCCAGCGTTTAAGACACTCACCTCAAATTTGGAGATAAATTCAGCGAAGATGCCAAAGAAGGCTTCTGTGGTCGTGGTCTTGCTGTCTTCTCCGAAGTAGGAGGCCACTTTATGGAACTCATCCATCGCTCTTTGCTGCAAGGATTCTAGGGACTGTACAGATGGATGACAGTTTTCCAGAAAGCTCTGATATCAAAGTTAAGGGCTGATATGCTGCAACGGAAGTTCAATATACATATATTCTCACAGGATATCAGTCTATTTCTAAAAAGGCTCTATAGACAGGTGGATACACTCATAACCAATGCGAAGCGATCCTCCGCAGTAGCTGGGATTTTCACACAGGCGGTTCTTATGTCCTGGATGGTGGAGTGAAGGTCACTGAGCTCAGCAGTAATGGTCCTCTGATTGACTGCGTTTACAGTGAAGACACAGAAACATCATTCAGCAATACATTTAATTGACATAGTTGCAAATTTTATGTCTGCTAGCCTGTTACAACTTATTAAACCTAAACCCAATTGATCAAAAGTGACAGTAATGACACTTAAAATGATTTCGTTTTCAAATAAATACTGTTCTTTTAAAGTTGCCCATATTATAGATTTTTTAAAATCACCATCTGCGCAGCGTACAGCAGCGAATGAATACAAAGTGAATACAAAACAATCTGCAAAAAATCGGAAAGTGGACCGTGTATGAAGTTATTGTCTATTAAAAGAAAGATTTGATTCTGAATGATTTAAACGAGTTGTTTTTAAAACGAATCCCAAGCCAACATAAAATATTAGCATACTGCCCGCACACTTGCTGGTATTTTACGTAGACTGTAAAAACATTGACATAGTTTCCCTGATGTCACCTGTAGGTGTCTCATAAATATATCTATGTAGGTTTCTGAAGAGAGTTTTCGAAGCTCAAAGTGGGCAGGGCCATCTTGGCATCGTGTCACTGTGCATCTCTCTCAGAAAATCAAAAATGGGCAAAGAGGTGGGAGCTGGTTGATGAAACCACACCCACTTAGCTCGACGGTGGTGACAGCAGCAGCAATCCACCTGTCACTCTAGTTATCACACCCTTAATTATGCTGAACTTTAAGGCATAATATAATTTGGATAGATGAGTTCTAGAAAAAAATACCCCCTCACAGTTGTCATGGAGGACCAAAACCACTTTTTGTACCAGACTATACTTTTTTTTTTTTTTTTTTAGTTGGTCTAAATGAAAATGCAAATTCATTCTACACCACTAGGTGACGCACTTTTGGTTTCTCTGCTAACCTGTACATAAAACAGCACTGTGCTTACAAATCAGGCTTTATCAGCTATTACAGACATGATGACATGAAAATGAGACCAAGTTTGGGTAAATTCATTGTTGAGCAAATTGTTTGGGAGTCGTTGAGCAAAATAAATGCACAAGACAATGAAAGTGTTTTTTGACCTCGCATGCATGCCATCCTGTTATTAGGGACTCCCAAAACCAAAACATGAACCCATAATAGGGGCACTTTAAACTTCATATTCTTTGCATGAAATTATTTTTGTTTTACAATATTTGTTTTTCGATCAAATAAATCCAGCCTTGGTGTGCATAAGTGACATTTTATTTATTCTTACCAACCCCAAACTTCTGAACAGAGGTGTATATGCAAATATCTAACAGGAAGTTGTTCTTATAACTTACCTTTGGCAGCTAGTGGCACTGTTATGAGGTCCCTGGCGAAGTCGAGGAGTTCTGGGAAGTGTTGGCATAATGATTTGGCAAGAATATGGAGGAAGGTCGACTTTCCGTCAACTGTTTTTGTTGTGTTCAGCTGAGGAGTATTTTAAGCCATTATTAGGACAAACATAAAAATATGAAAGTTAATAATAACATTGGTCACACTTTATTTTAAGGTCCAATTCTCACTATTAACAGACCATTAAGTATGACTTTTGACTAAAGTGTTGCCAAAACATTGTAATGTTTTGTCTGTAATCATTGTACACATACCTCAGTAAGAAAATTAATTTTGAATCCTGTTGTTTTATTTGTCTTGGGTTGACCATTATTCAGATAATTTCCCATTGCTAAAACAAACTAAAAACGCACAAAAAAGTACATTCAGTAAGAATAACATTGTATAATATGTTTAAAAATGAATGGCTCCGCCAAGATTTCTAAAAGATATAACATTTATAATTCAGTCATATGTGCTGAATTAAGTGTTCTACCTCCAGGATCTTGGCCAACCTCTTGCTGTTTTTAAGCTCTAATGAGGCTTTGTATATGCATTCATAAGCGCCTCTCATTTCTTCTGTTTTCTCCTGCACAGTGGTCTTAAAAAGAAGACTCCTCAGTCTGGTTTTATACTCAGGAACTAGCAGCATCTGTAGAACAAACCCACAAGAATCCATTAATATTTACACAAATTATAACACTACTAGTTAAAACCTAAGTAAAACAGCACCTGTAGGACAAACTGGTCCGGCTCACTAAGTTT
The DNA here is from genome assembly GCA_032357445.1 of Enteromius radiatus. NCBI lineage: Eukaryota > Metazoa > Chordata > Actinopteri > Cypriniformes > Cyprinidae > Enteromius > Enteromius radiatus. Next base: position 4,799,222 of record JAUCMS010000019.1, on the reverse strand, counting down.
GGCAGGGTCCTGGTCGTAATGCTGAAACTGTTTGACCTCCTCGTCATCAGGAGCGTAAAGCAACAGTTGTTTAATGTGTGCAGGTTCCAGGCGCTCAGTGCTCATGGTCATGAGGATTTCTCTCAGCTCCTTCGGGGACAGCTTCAAATGCGCTATGAGGATAGCTGAACAGATGTGATGAGACATGGATTCTTCACCTTCTCAAAAATTCCCCACACAGCAGCAAATACCTACAGCACCTCTTTAACCTACTCCTACACATCTACGTCACACGAGGCGACAAACCTGACTCAACCCAGAGCACTTCAACCCAACCCTTCTCATACTCACAGGCGTTGTAGGCCTTTTTATGGGAGAGAATCTCGACCACGTCTTTCTTTTTAAAGTTCTCAGGCAGGAAAGTGGGCTCTGGAAGAGAGACTGACACATTTAATAACAGTGTAAGGATGAGTTCTCCTCGCACCAGTAGTGGAGACAATAAACTGTATGGAGGGTTATGAGACTGAACAGAGGCTGTAAGATGCCAATAACTGGATGAGATTGATGGGATCGGAGACAGACATACAGAAGCTCTCCATGAGAGATGAGCTGAAAAGTACAAAATTAGACAAGGTAATTGCATTCATTTTCACCATCAAAATGACAAGCTACAATACGGATGCGCATGTGGGCTGTTTAATATGGTCATGCAGAATATGTGCTTTATAAGTACTAATAAACTGCCAATATATTAGGCATGCTAATACTAAATGGTAACGGATTTTTATTTAAGAAATACTTGTTATACTAATTATTATACTAAAGTAGACATTTTTCTGCAAGCATGTATTAAATAAAAGCTCAAAGTAAAGATATGTGTAATGTCACAAATAAATATATTATGAAACCACTGCACTGAACCAAATCAGCACATTAGGATGATTTCTCAAAGTTAGACATTTAAACTTGGCCATAAATAACATTTTAAAAAATATATATATATTAATAATTTTAGAACTAATTTAAAAAGAGACTTTTTCAAAAATCTTACCTCCAAACTTTTAAACAGTAGTGTAAATTGTTTTATTTAATAAATTACTAAATAAATAAATACATTCATTAATAAATATAGAAAATAATAAATATAAAACATTAGTAACATTGCATTAAATTATTACATAATTAATTTTTACTTTCTAAAAATAAATACAGAAAGCATTTAAACGTGAATCTGGACCACAAAACCAGTCAATTTTTCAAAATTGAGAATTATTATCTGAAAGCACTTAGTTTTGTCTTGGCCACGACATACTGTATAAACTCGTGGGAACGTGATAATATAACGTGGCCAAGAGATATTAATTCATGGGAATGTCTTATTAATTTGTGGGAATATGATATTATTTCATGGCCACAAGATCGTTTTGTCGAGGTTAAGATGTTGTGGCCTCGAGATGCTAAAAGCTGAATAGATAAGCAATTATTTTAATACACTCTTTCAAAAAAACCTTTTTTGTCTAGATGGTTCCATAAAGAACCTTTAACATCTAAAGAAATTTTCTGTTTCACAAAAGTTCTTCATGGCGAAAGACGGTTCTTCAGAGAACCTTTGACTGTAGAACCACATGTGTTCTTTGTAGAACCACAAATGGTTCTTCTATGGCATTGCTCTGAAGAACCATTTGAAGCACCTTTATTTTTAACAGTGTACCTGGAATCTGAGGGTGCAAACAAATCTAAATATTGAGAAAATTGGCTTTAAAGTTGTCCAAATAAAATGTTGTTTTGGTATATTATTGTAGAAGATTACAAAATATCTTCATGGAACATGATCATTACTTAATGTACTATTTATTTTTGGCATAAAAGAAAAGTTTTGTCCCATACAATGTACTTTTGGCTATTGCTTTTATTAAACCTGTGCAACTTAATACTGGTTTTGTGGTCCAGGGTCACATATATAAAAGATATATGTTGTGCTTTTTGTTCATGAAGGGTTTTGATTAAAAATTCCTTGCACTGGTCGATAATCTGAAAACATTGAGTGTAAAAACACAGAAAATCAGACGGGGCATTGTATGAAAAGGGGATGATAATGTATACATGCAATACTACACAGTTATAACACCACAGAGAACTTACTGGAATTCCTCTGTGTGCCAAAATACAGATCCAGATCCAGGTACTTGACCATGTCACTGAGTTTATGATAATCAGGATCATCTCCAAGCTAGAAAACAAATCATATGTATTTAATAACATCTCACCACTTCAACGTGGTTCTGAGGCGCTCGGGGGTTGTTATGTATCACTAACCAACCTGTCCCCAGATAGTTCCTTCAGAGTTCTCCACCTGCTCCCAGCGCAGTCTCTTCACGCTCATGTGGTTGTTGTCGGAGGCTTTCGGGCTGGCTTTGGGCAAAGGTGGAGGATCACATGGTGGTGGTAAAGGAGGAGGCGGTGGTGGGGGAATCTTGGTTGAGAGCGTACCATCATAGCTCTGTTGGGAATGCTGGGAATGGAGGCTCTTTTGTTTGGTCAGGTTAGGGGAGGTTCTGGGAACGGAGATCTGCTGGCTCTGGTAGATGGACTGGGTGGGATGTCGTAGGTGAGTGTGTTGTGTGGCTGTGTGTGGGGGTTGAGGGGAGGTGCGCGGGGATGATTGTAGGATGGGGTGAGCCTTCGGTTGGTGCAGCTGGAGAACAGGTGGAGCGCTGGGTTGAGGAGAGGAGCGTCGGGGACGGCTGTGCTGGGCCCTGAGCTCCTCACTGGTCGGCAGCACCTTGTGCAACGAGGGCCGGTTAGTGAGGAAGGGGCGAGGTGGAGGTGGGGGCGGAGCTATGATGGGGTGGTGCTGAAAGGCCGGGGGAGGCTGGGGCAAGTGCTCTGGGGTGAGAGGAAGGGGCGAGGGCGTGTCAGTGAACTGGATGGGAGGTGGCGGAGGTGGAGGACTCTGTGGTGGTGGAGGGATGTGGTCAGAGCCTGAAGAGTAGGAGACTGAGGTGGAGTCATCGCTGCTGCTATGGTCTTCACTGCTGGCACTGCTTAACTCGTGAGGCAGCATGTTCACTTCCTGTTCATCCTGGAAACTCATCTGACAGTGGCACAAAACAATTAGGGCTTAAAAAACAACAGTAAATGACTTAAAAACATAAAATTAGTGCTGGCAAATGATTAATCGCATCCAACATAAAAGTTTTTGTTTACATATGCATGTGTGTGCTGTGTATATTTATTATGCATATATAAATATATTTAAGAAAAATATGTTGTGTTTATATATTAAAAATATTTATATATAAAATAAGAATAAGGATAATTTATAAAAATATAAATATTTGAATGTATATGCATGTAAATATTTTCTTAATATATACTGTATATGTATATTACGTATGCATATATTATGTAAGCAAAAACTTTTATTTTGAATGCAATTAATTAATTGACAAAATTAAATTAAATATTAAATTAAATTATTTTTTTTATTTAATTTAATTTACCTTTTTAATTTAATTTTACTTTTTTTATTTAATTTAATTTCATTGGCCAGGATATATTAACTTCTTTCTATGTCTGACACAAACCTCTTCATAGTCATTCTCCCCTCCCTTAAAGTCATCCACAATATTGACCCGGTGTCCCAACTGCTCACTCAAAGCATCCAGGAACTTGTCGGTGTCTCGGCTGCGAGGTGGACGTGAGAAGGTGAAGAGCTTCCTGCGCTGGGGCAGAGGACTGGGTTCATCAGAAGGCAGAGGGGAGGCCGGGGGGCTGTCTAAACTAACATAAGGATTAGATTCCACACTATCTGGAGAAGCAACAGTCTGCTGGTAAGTCTCAAACTGAGGGCCAGGAAAAGATTCAGTCCATGAAAGAGAGAGGCCTGGCTTACGGTTCCCTGCAAATTGAACAAAATCGTGAATAACATTTATACTACATAGGAGAGTACTTACTGTATCAGAGATCTTATAAAATGTTCTAAAAGGTTTTACATTGATCAAGATATAACTTGAACTATAACATGCTAATAAATTCAACTAGGGATTTTCAAACTTGTTTCTGCCATGGACATACTTATAAGTTATTGCAAAACAAACCATTACAATATTACTTGTAAAATATTTACATTTAATTTGAGATTTTACCCACTTTTAAACTTTTATCATCACAGAATTATTATCACATAAAAGAGCAACATTTACAATTTTTCTTCTGCCAACTTCTAATATCCAAATTAGACTTAAAATTAATTAAATAAATAAATAAATATATATACATAATATATAAATAAAAAATAATATAAGTACAGTTAATGATTACCAACTAGGCTTCAGAAACTAAAGAAAAAATTGTAATAATGTTAAAGAAATGATGGAACGCTTTACAGTAAATTTCCATAAGTGAACATTCATTACTGCAATAATCAACATTTACAATGAACCATCCATTTATTGCAGTATTTATACTTGTTATAAAAATAACATTGTTAATTCAACTAAGATTAATGAATGTTTTAGAAGTATTTTTCATTGTTCATGTAATGTTGTTAACTCATGTTACTAAATAGAACTTTACTGTAAAGTGTTACCAAAATTATGTATAAAACAGATTTAATCAATATCTTCTTTTAACTCCCAAAAGACAAAAAGAAAAATGTGACTCCCTGGACCCCAGTTTGAAAACCCCTGTTTTATATCTTAAATTATCTACATAAGCAAGCACATTTAGTGTCAATTTGTCACACAGGTCCCGCACAGCTTTTTTTTTTTTGATGCACCATGTGTCAATTGTGGAAGTCAAAATAAGCTGAGAATACCTGCGTTACTGTGTGTGAAAGACTGAGTGTATGTATTGTTCTCAGTGTGGCCCATGCCGACAGCCCGGGGTGAGGAGTGACTCTGGAGAGACTGGTTGCTCTTCCCGGGAAACATGTTCTCGAGCTCCGTGTACACTCCTGACATCTACGGGTGGGGGCGTGGTTAGATGAGACTATGCATGATTTCATAACAGCAGTGATGACAGTGTAATGAACTGCGGATGAGCAGTAAATGGTACCCACGTGGCTGAGATCTGGGGACTCAGGGAAGGAAGTCCCATCCCCACACTGTCTTTCCTCTGGAGTCACAGGGTCAGTGAATGTTCCTGAGACACAGAGAGAGCGCGGTCCAGAAACAGAGCATGTGCACAGAAAGCTGCCTGCCCTTCAGGAGCTAAAAAGAGACTGAGGGCAGTCAGCTTCAGCAGCGGGTCGGGGCGGAAGGTGGCGGAGAGGCGCACAGCAATTGCAAGCAGTTTATAGCATTAGCCTAATAGATGCTGGTGAATCATACACATTACTAAGAAGAGTTCTGACTGCTTGTTCACCCCAAAGAGGGACAGAATGGCATGGCAATCTAAAACAATGTAACAATGAAGCAATGCATAGCATAAACAGTATTCTATATGAACTTACTGATCTATATCAGTTCTACTTCCACTATGAGCAGGGTCCAAAATTAACAAGTATCAAATTCAAGATTTTATCATGTAAAATAATTATATATTATATTATATTATATTAATATAGTGCTGTCAAGTGATAAACACCTGCATGTATACTGTATATTTAAGAAAAATATGTTTTTCAAACGATTAATCACATCCACACACAAATATTATGTCATGTTTGTGTGTTTTTGGGGTGTGATTAATTGCGATTAATCTTTTGACAGAACTATTGTTTATATATATAATACATTTATATATAATATAAAATATAAGAATATGAATATATACATTTAGAAATGTAAATATTCAAATATATATACTGTATTTGTGTGTATTTACATATACATAATATATATATACACATTACATGCACATATATATTGTAATCAAAAACATTTATTTTGGATGCTGATAATAGTGATTAATCTTTGGCAGCACTAATATAAATATAATGCATATTTATTTGACAGTAACATTAACATTAACATTCAAAAATGATTTTTTTGAGGGAGATAAATTAATACTTTAATTGAGAAAAGATGCATTCAATTATCCAAAAGTGACAACAAAGATATTTATATTGTTACAAACATGTTCTTTTGAACTTTCTATCGAAAAAAAAATCTGAAAAATTTTACAAAATATCGCCAAAAAGAAAAATTAAGCACCACAAGTAATTTCAACAACAATAATAATACGAACCAGTATATGTGCCACTGAAATCTATAGCAATGCATATTTGCCATCACAAGAATTAATATGTTTTTACAAAATTATTTAAATAGAAAAGTGTTTAATTTATAGAGTATATATAAATTTATTAAATACAAATTATATTATATTACATTAAATTATATTAAAATGTTCATGTATTTATATATTCAGTGTGGAAAAAAGTTATTTTTGGACCCTACTTTTTAGTCTAATTCCAAAACACAGATGGGTGAAAAACGACATACCCATTCCCAGGTGAGTGCCGATAATGCAGTCATCTGAGCTTCTCTCTCTCACAGTGTTTTTGTGAGAGGTACCTGACACTCTCATGGAGCTGCTCCGTCTGTGGGTTTCTGGACCTATCTCTGGTTCTGCAGTAATAAACATGCACAGTCAGAATGCAACCAGAGAAGAAACCAGCCGTTCACACAGTAAATCCACAGCTAACCTGCACTCTTGAATCCCAGGAAGCGGGCGATCTTGCTCTTGCAGTGTTCCTGTTCCTCGTAGGTCAGCAGCTGGTAAATGAACTGCCAAATCAGCTGCTTGGCTGGAGTGTCCAGCACAGGAAACACATCTACAATGAGCGTGTCCACATTCCTGTTCACATATAACACAGGGAGCCATTTTAGAAAGAACTGTGCTGCTCTCTTAGCAAGCAGTCGCACCAGTGAGCATTATTTATTAAATTTGGAAGAACCCACAGATTGTTCTTTATTTTGAGTATCTATTTGTGCTTCAGGCTGAATCTATTTTTGAATGCTTTACACATTCGTCTTGCTGCTGCCAAGCGCCAGAAAATCCCTCGCTGTGGGAACAGTATGCTATGATATTTGTAATCATACGGCAGGTTGGTTACAGTCTATAAGTGTTATTTAGCTCTGCTGCCTAGAATTGGCTAACACATTTCTAACTTTTATGGTCAAACACTGCATTGGTCACTTAAATCATGACTATAAATTGCAATTATTCCCCAGTTTCACAAATAAGGCTGAAGCCTAGTCCAAGACTAAAATGTAAATCTGAGCTGTTTCAACCTGAGAAAGAAACCTGATCTTAAAACATGTCAATGCCTTTGTTTTGTCTTAAGATACACACCAGTAATGCTTTTATGGCATGTTTATAAAAATTACATAAATGTCCTAATTGAACTACGGCCTAATTCTGGCTTAGGCTAAGCCCTGTCTGTGAAACCAGGCCTATATCGTTAATTCAAAGGAATGCACTTTGGAATCATTGCAATATTTTTATGCTTTTGAAGTAAGACTCTTATGCTCACCAAGGTTGTATTTGTAAATATTGGTAAAATTACCAATGTTGTGAAATATTGTTACAGTTTAACATAACTAAAAAATAAATGTTTTACAATGCAATGTGATGGCAAAGCCATAAAAATTATTTGTAACTTTATAAATGTCTTGTGGCCTAAACATGTTGCTTTCTCTTTCTTTACACTTATTTATCATAAACTTGTAAATGTGTAAATGTATCATTTTCAACACAAAAACTATTTTTAGCATAATAGGAAGAAATATTTCTGGAGCAGCAAATAATCAGCATGTTAGAATGATTTCACTGAAGACTGACATAATGAATGCAAAAAACTTCAGTGATGCCATATATATATATATATATATATATATATATGCAGCCTTCATGAGCCTTCAACAACATAAAAAAATATATATATGGTATATATATATATATATATATAGGTAGATATACATGTATAGATATAGATATAAATAATAAAACCAAATTATTCCAGACTCTTGACTTGCACAGGTGCTGTTGTTCTGGTCAAAGCTGAGACTCAGACCAAATCAGACCACCAAATGAAATCACTAATCCCAGTCATCCTGGGAGTCACATACACAACACATTTTTGTTTTGATAAGACGGCATTTAATCTCAGTACTGCCAACCTCAAGTAATGTAACACTAAGTCATGTGTCTGCTCCCACTCAGCCATGATGAGTTTTGACCTGACCTGTGCTGGAAGAAGGTCTCCAGAGCTTTGCAGATGGTATATCTTTCTTGCAGGGTGAGGAGGTGTTCGAGTTGCTGGCTGAAGGTACGGCCGTGCACGCGGATGCTGGGAGGCAGGATCTCGGCCACCCACTGCAGGGAGCTGAGGGCCGGGGAGCGCGAGCGCGGGATGGTGGGGGTCTCCTCCGGCTCTGAATCTGAGAGCGGATAATCTACAGGGCCCTCTTCCACCACCAGAGTGGGCATGGCACCGCTGCCCTGCAGCATAGACACCACCTTCTCATGGGAGCAGTTCCTAAATGTACATAGAATGGATTATATTTGTGTGCAATATAATATGCAGTATTATAATATAGGACAAAAATGACAAAATCAAACTGCATCCTCTCTTAAATAACACTTATAAATAAATGTACAGTTAGTGAATTTTTTTTAAATTACATAATTCTATGCTTGCCAGTCCCCGGAGGCAAAATTGCTGTGGCCTTGAGATTAACTACACTGCCAAGAAACTGCTAAATCATGGCCACAGGAAACTTAGGAAATTTAGGCCTAAATAAACAAACTGTAAAAGCTAGTGGTTTGTTAAGGAGCAGCAGAATAATATAAATGCATTATATAAATATAGTGAAACTAAAAATAGCCTGTTATTCCAAATATTTCAATTAATTAAAAATACTATATATTACACATTTTAATATTTTGTAAAATGCCATTTATTCTTGTTATGGAAAAGCTGAATTTTCAGCAGCCATTACTCCAGTTTAAACCTTCAGAAAACTTTCTAATACACTGATTTGGTGCTCAAGAAAACATGTATTATTATTGTGATATGTAAAAAAAAATGTATTGCCGTTCAATATTTTGGTGTCTAAAAAAAGACATTTTTTAGGATTTTTTGATTAATAGAAAATTCAAAAGAACAGTACTTGTTAAAAATTTAATAATAAAATATAAATTTGAAATGCTATTACTGTCACTGTTCATAATTTCAATGTGTCCTTACTGAATAAAATAAGACTCAATTAGGTTTTAGTTAGTTAGGTGATTGCTACACATTAGGTTAAATTGGTTACATATTTCTGAGAAATCACTTTTTCACACAATTATAAAAAAAATTAAAAAAAAAAAAATTGTGTGTTCTGATTAATTGTGTATGCTAGATACGTTTACCACAGTATCTATTGTAATATTGTAATATCTCTTCACTGATAAGCACCACCACAACATAACAAAAATAAACACACCTCATGTCTAGGCCATTGAGATACAATATACGGTCTCCTGGTTTAAGGCCACATGCCTCGGCTGGACTACCTGTAATAAGAGAATCAAACCTCAGACATTTGCAGTGAATAATACACCCAAAGCAACAGACACTCTTTCAATGAACCATGCTGATGTGTAATATTGCTGTCCTTTGTGATTGGTTGTAATTAAAACACTACAAGATACCATCGTAGGCCTGAAAGGGAATGTAATCTGTTTTTTTCATCACGATGCTGGACTCCTACTTGTTTTTATAAGCAGCCCCACACAGGCGGCTGAGTCAGTGTTAACTAGCCTCAGCACAGGCCTGCAGTGGGCGAATATCGTCATACAGACACTCACACACTTACCGCCCTCTCTCCACTCAGAACGTAAAATCGTGCAGACTTCAATACAATTGTACCCAAAGCTTGCTCATTAGTACAATAGCCCACTCCTTCCTTTTTCACAATGCACCAAAAAAAAAAACACTCCATTCCCCTTGAAAACAAACCACTGACCCCAGCTGTGTTTTCCATGTGCCTTTTTATTACAACCACCTCTCTAGCCCACAGCGATATGACCCTCAACGTGGCACATATTCTGAGTAACAAAGCACAGCCGTGTCCTGAGAGATGGTGATTTATATATATATAAAAAAGCATCTTTACTTGATCAATGGCTGGTAGCAAAAATATGACAGTAAAAATTCATTTCTAGTGGCAGGATGTATAATTCTGGGTCAGATCAGAAACCCTCTGGAAAACAAAAGCCAATCTGATTAATAATAAAGAGGTTGCAAGTGCTTATGGGTAGACGTCACGATCATTCGTACGCACCTGGCATTACTGAGTCGATCCACACAGGAGCGTGACCTCTCAGAGTAAACCCAAAACTCTTCTTACCCCTGTACACACGAATGGTTCTGCAGAGAAAGCAAGAGAGGTATAGGTAGGTTAAATACTTACATGATATTCAATAATCAAAGATTTTCTCTTTGAGAAAATGACTTCACTGCACAAAACCTACAAAAGCTGTTCTGAGAGATTTTTGCATGTTGCTAAAGTGTGCTGTATGGTTGCTAACTGGTCCATATCAAAATATTAGCTGCTATGATGTTGCATTGCAGTTTCTAGAGTGGTTGCTAGGGCTTTGCTGGGGTGTTCTGGGTGTTTACTTAGTGGCCCAGGTCAAAAATTTGTCATGGTATTACTTTGGAGTTTGCAGGGAGTTCTGGGTGGTTGCTACTGTAGGGTTGCTTGGGTGTTCTAAGGAGTTTATTGCTTGTAGGGGTGTTCTTGGTAAAAAAAATTGTAATGTGGTTCAACTTTAATTTGTCAACGCATCTGTAAAATGGTTTGTTTAAAACGTGTGTTGGTGCTGATAGCCTTGTGTGGGAAGCTCGCCGATATAGTGCCACTGCTTTTTGGGCAACCTGAGTTCGAATCCCGACTCAAGGACCTTTATCAATTACTCCCCCACTCTTTTACACTTTGCTTCCTGTCAGCTCTGATCTTTCCTATCATAATAAAGGCAAAAATTAAAAAAAAATTAATAATAATATTAACAACATGTTTGTGGATGGATATGTATTCTGGTTTCCCAATACATTACAACAACATACAACAAACACGTTCAATGCAAGTGTTGTATGCTTGAATACGAACATCCATTTATGCCGTCAACATGTGGGTGCTCATAGCACGCACGCACATGTGAGATCTGAACCGCACATGTTGATATCTGCATTTAAACTAAACTCATTTAAGCTTTGCCAGTTTAAATATTAAAGAGCCAGAAGACACAAAGAAGAACTGTTTTGACCTGGGCCAGTAGGTAACAATTAGGGTGTTCTGGGTGATTAGGTAGTTGTTTACTGGCTTAAGTCAAAAGTGCTGGTTGGTTGCTACTGGCCCAAGTCTCTGATATATTCATGTCCTTTGAAATGGCTCACCAATTTCTTCTTATAAGCCTTTATAGGTTATTTGAAGACATTTAAAATGCACCAGAAAGTCAAAAAATATATTTAAAAATAATAGTACACATCTCCTCAACAAGTAAAATATGATCTGATATGCTTACACTATATGACCAATGCATTTCAAAGACACAACATCCAATTATTAATTCATCCCAACTTGATTCATCCTAAACGTAACATACAAGTGTACTGAAGCACCACTCAAGAGCTATTTAAGAAGATTTAAGATTTCCCTGCTTTTTAGAGAAAACCTATGACATATCATTAGTGTATAGCTAGCCTTAGTGGTTGCTGTGGCAACACCTCAAGGCAACACTGGAACCGTTGAGTAAACAGAGACAAGAGAAAGCAGTAGAAACATTTGCTTCTTGTCGCAGTGCCATTTTATATAAGGTGGGCAACCAGAACCAAACACTGATGGTGGATTACAAAGGGGATGACAGATAAACAAAGACATAAAAACTCTGAATGGAGATTACATAAGGACTGAGCCAAGGAAGCATTATTTATTGAAGAGAAGCAGCTTATCAGATAAGGAATGCAGTCTACCAGCACATCATATCCACTCTTAATGTAGTATTTTAATAACCTAAACACTCTGGGTGATACTTCTCTGGTTATATTTTAGATATCCCTTTTAACATACAAATAAATAATATTGATAGATTAGATTGTAATGCCATTATATAGAAAGCAATATTAATTTAAACCAGGAGACAAAAGGATCTGCTTCTGTTCTGGTTTAAATTCTGATAAGAAGCTTCATGGCTTGAATATGATATGATGGCAATCTTCCTTTTAGGTTAAGTCATGATTTTAAAGATTAAAATATAAGCTGATTATACATGCTGAATGCTAAAGCAACCAATTAGTAGATCACAATATGAAAAAAAGTGCATGCATGTGTGTGTGTAAGTAGGGAAAGCGTGAGGCACAGAAACAAACACAACTCAACAGTGCTTCTCTCACCCACCCACACACAGTCTCCCACATATCACACAGTGTTCTAAGCATTCCTGCCGTGTTTTGGGATAAAACTGTCCTTTCAAACCAGCATGGAAGCTGAAAAAACTCATTTTTATCATAAATAATAGGATGCGGAAAAGGAACACCTATGAAAGAGGTGTACGATACATACCTCTGGTTGGCTCCAGTGACATAGTGGCTGGGAATCATGGTAGTGCTCTTCCTAAGGCCACGCTCAGCTTGGGCCGGGTCATCGCCGGTATCTCTGGGCACAGAACTGGCCCGTTTGGAGCCTTGCGGACGCTCATGGTGGTCTTGACTTCGGCTTCGGCGGAGTCTGTTTTGGGGCTCCCCCAGGCTCTTGCTACGGCACATGCGGTTGATGAGACTCTGAGAAACGGCCTCGTCAAAACGCTGCCGATGCTTCTTGGGAATGAAGATCCTGGCAAACATGGTCACAGCAAGAGAACAGAAAAAAAAGGTCTAAATCAGCTACGAGGAGCCATTATCATAAAGACTTTTTAAAGGTTGCTAGGTCAGCTCAGCCAGTCAGTTTTCCCGTCTAATGGTTTCTATCACGAACCAAAGTAAAGGAGCTCAGAGTCCACTGTGTTCATTCAGGATCACTGTGAAACCATGAAAACAGGAAAGTATGGAAAAGATAAAAAACACAAAAAACTCAAACACAGCCAAGTAATGAAGGCAATCCCGATATTTCATGGAATCTGTGAGGAACTCCAACATGTAGCAGCCTCTCTGAGTGCTGTCTTCATCTGAAAATCCCACTCCAGAAGCTCTGGTACAGATACCAGACTCCAGCAATAGCAAAGGTGTGGGAGTACATCACACTACCGCCTCTCTCTCTCTCTCTCGCTGTCTCCCTCTCTCTTTCCTCATTCTCTTTTTGCTGTTTCTGATGTTCGATGCTCTCTGGGAACAGCATCATATCTCATATTCAACAGAGCAAATTCAAAACTCGTATGACATTCGAAATATAGTTTAAAAGATTTAGCACATACTGAATTCTGTGACATTTAGAGCGAGGAAAATGGCTAGACAAAAACGTTTGGGAAAACATTTGGCAGAGAGGAGGCAACTACAATTTTATCTCTGATATCTTCACCTTTATGGGATTCTGAATAGAAATAAGGCCATGCTTGTCACATTTATGCAACGTTGGCGGATATGGAAAAGCCTGTTATGCCGCCCACCAGAGAACCAGAAAAAGACCCCAATTGAAAAACCTCAGCAAATGTAACCTTAGTAACCTCGACAAGTGTAACGTCTGCTTTGTTCTCTGAAGGTGATGTGCTGACATTAGCATTTAAAATAATTCCACGTGTTTATCAAATAAAAAGCACATTCATTTTCTGAGTCACGGCATTAATTCTCCTGATATTTGTAAGTCTGACAGACTGTAATCAGGCTAATGCATAATGAACACAAACTGAATGTAACTAATTTTCTTTTCCATAGATCAGACATTATTTTAATACTAAACATATCAGAGTTAGATACAGAAAGGGGACTATTTATAGGGCTTTTCTGCCATAATTTGCTCACCCTCACAAACACAGAGACTTTTTTAAAATATAGGTTTGGAAAGACACAATATAATATTATTAATTTTTGGGTGAACTATTCCTTAAAGTAAAACATACTTGCTTTCATATTTGTTTTCTTGATTTCAGTCTCTATCATTCTGAAGGACACCCTGCACACAGATACTATATAATCGTAACCTGGAAATATGATTTAAAATTACACAGGTTCACAATATCATTTTTCTCCCTAGTTCCTAAACGACAGTATTGGCAAAACCACACCATTAGACAATTCTAGAGTGCAGAGTTGCCTCAGGTTCCCATTATTATAGAAGCACAGAGGAGACACAGTGACTTAATTGAGTGGGCATTAATGGCAGCAGTTCCAGACAGCAGACAAGAATAAAATAAAGAATTAAGCACCCTAAGAGGCCACTAGAGTACAAACCAAAGCTTACCTAGAGTACTAAAGCACTACTGCCAGTATTATAAATGACAGCATACACCACAGCACATTAGCATTTATTGTGCTTTTCAGAAAATGTGGATAGAACTACCACTGCCAGACTATATTTGCATTTGTAATGTGAAATTCAACTGATGATGTCAGATGGTACCATGCTTTGCCTATTAGTTTTTTAAAAGCCTTGAAATTTTGAGTAAGGGTTAATATGAGTTGCTCTGTTTTGATATTTTAATTACAGACTTGTTTAATTACAGACTTTGTCAGCACCATTGCAAAACACAAGTTACTAACAATTCTTATCTAGTACACTGTAATATTATTTTTTATAGCTATTTTTTAAATTATTTGTATAGCTCTTTATTTGTGGACAGAATAAAAGGAAAAATATGAATTAGCAAACTAATGAAGATAAAACAAATGAATCTAAGGAATCTAAAAAGCTTATGAACAGTAAGTTTTATTATTATTATTAAAATAACTTAATTGATTGTTTAACTGAAGGATCATGTGAAAACTAAGTTCAGCTTCTACTAAATTCATTGTCATCAAAGAAATAAATTTTAAAATGGTTGGGTTATTTTAAATTGTAATACAATTTCACAATAATAGTGGTTTTACAATATTTTTGAGAACCTTGGAGAGCATATAAGTCATCTCAAAAACATCTGAAACAAAATTAATCACAAGGATTTTCTTAGTAAAATATTGTACAGTATATTAATGAGACATTCCATAATGAATGATAATAAAGTTTAATGAAAAGTACTCACCCAAAGCAACTCATCTTTTAGTTTATCATGACTCAGAACGATATGAAAGTGAAGTGGCTACCTAAGAGATATATTCAGATAAAGAGTGTCATTTTAACCCAGAGGGACATAATTTAACAGTCTCTAAGCCATCAAGAACCATTGACTATAACTGTCTAGAGACCGCTGCCTCTCACACTGACCCACAGAAGATCAGCCTCAAATAATGAGCAGGAAATCCATTAGATTCACAAAGAGAGAGAGAGTGAGATTATGTGTTGGCAGAAACTGAGACATGTATCTAATACAGTGAGACAAGCCTAGTTAATTTATATAGTGAGAATTAAACAATAATATGACACCAGTCATATTATTTTACCAATTCATGTGTTCGTGGGTATGACAGGTTAGGATACAAGCTACTGTATGTTGTAAATATATATATATATATATAT
>JAUCMS010000019.1:4766192-4783541 GCA_032357445.1 Enteromius radiatus | reverse complement strand
AAACAGTCTGTTTTTGCCTTATTTGGAAGGTTCATGAATAGTAATGAGGAGGTCTGCTCTCATTGGCTGTTTCTCAGAGTTGCTCATTTCAGTAGCAATGAAATGTATGCAAATGTGGTGAGCGTAACTATTACGCCTCTAGACTGTTACGAAACAGTCTGTGTTGTGCTGGAATTTGACCTTTTTTCAGTCGTCTTTTGCAAACACTTGAGTAGGAAGAATAGAATAGAGTATAAGAAGTAGGAAACGATGGTGTTTGAGACTCACAGTATGTTATGTCCATGAACTGAACTGTTATTATTCAACCATGCCAAGGTAAATTCAGTTTTCCATTCTATGGCACCTTTAAGCAGCAAAATGGTTTTCAATGTAACCCTAATAATACAAATGTTCACACCAAACCATAATATTACAATGATTTTAGAAAGATTAAGTGATACTGACACTGAAATTCATCTTTGCCATCACATAAATGAAATGCATTTTAAAATATATTCAAAAATAAAAAATATTTCAAATTATAATAGTATTTTACAATATTGAACTAAGAGCTACTTTGGTGAACATAAGAAACTTCGAAAACATTTTAAAAATCTTCAACGTGGGTTATGTTCGTAACCTAGACATTACCCTTTAAGTCGAATCACTTTGACGTTACACATGGGAACATCCATGGAACAGGCCACGACTCTTGAGGCTGCGTTATGCGGAGACCCCCAGCTGACAGGTGAGCTATTTTTCAAGTTCATCAGCAGAGGAGTCTGCATGTAACCTTCCCAACCCCCTGGGGCCCATCTTTGGATGGGGGCCCACAGGGCTGCCAGTTGTACTGAAGCAGGTGGTTGGGGAGCGGCGCACATGACTATACACATAGTTTCTGCACGTGGAATAATAAAGAAATGCAATATATCGATAGGATTATGGAACACAGCCTTCTGGCTGACTGTGGAATAATAAGTTCTATAGCCACACCTACTGGGCGAAGGAGACCCAGAGGAAGTGCAGCCGGAGCTACTCCGCTGTAGGTCCGACTGCGGGGCAGGGAGGACTCAGGTTGACTGAGTTCAAGAAAGTGAAGAAAGCGACTCGGGGCCAGAAGTACAGCTAGCATGGCTAGCATTCGGTCCCCTGTCCAGGGGCCAGAGGCTGCCTGCCCATTGCATACAGCACCCCAACCCGTGGAGGAGGCATCTGTGTTGACCACGACATGCCTGGACACCTGTCCCAGGGGTACTCCAACCCGGAGGAAAGCAAGGTTGGTCCACGGGTTGAATAGGCGGCGACACTGCGGGGAAACGCCAATCCGGAGTGTGACACGGTGCCATGCCCATCTCGGGACTCGGTCGTGTAACCAATGCTGAAGCGGTCTCATATGAAGCAAGCCCAGTGGCGTGACCGCAGCTGCAGCTGCCATATGCCCCAGAAGCCTCTGAAATGTTTTGAGAGGGATCGCTGTTTTGTACCTGAACGTATCTAGGTATTTCAGCATGGCCTCTGCGCACTCGCTGGTGAGGCGGGCAGTCATTTCGACCGAGTCCAGCTCCATAAGAGATCCTCTGCACCGGGGAATTTTCTCTTCTCTTGGTTGACCTGAAGAACCAAATGGCTGAGGTGCCAAAGCACCAGGTCCCTGTGCATGCACAACAGATCCCGCGAGTGAGCTATTATCAGCCAGTCATCAAGATAGTTGAGGATGCAGATGCCCATCTGCCATAGAGTGGAGAGGGCACCCTCCGCGACCTTTGTAAAGACGCGGGAAGAGAGGGACAGGCCAAAAGGTAAGACCTTGTACTGATATGCTCGACCCTTGAACGCAAACCGAAGAAGAGGTCTGTGTCGAGGCAGAATCGAAACATGAAAGTACGCGTCCTTCAGGTCGATGGCTGCGAACCAATCCTGGCTCCGGATGCATGTTAGTATGCGCTTCGGAGTGAGCATTTTGAACGGGCGGTTTGAGAAGGGACTATCCAGGCTCCCAGCCAGGGAGCTTTGTCAACGTCTGCCAACTGCGCCAGATCCAGCCAGAAATGTTGCTCCTGGATCACAACTGTGGACATCACCTGACCATCGAGAGTGGCGAGGGGCGAGGAGCCTGGGTGCAGATGTGACAAGTACGGGACCCGCCACAACCTGGTCAGCTCCCGGGAAGAAAGGCACTGGGGGAGAACGGGGCTGGGCCGCAGTTCTGGCTCCCAGGTACCAAACTGATTCCCTCAGCGGGCGCAGAGAAGCATGGCCAACAGTTCTGCGTCCGCCACGGAAAGAGCAGACACCGCAACGCGCGCCCTCCCAACGCGGTTTCTGCCTCACCGTCTGACTCACCCTCTGACGCTGCAGAAGACATATCATCCTCTCGGGGCGCCCCGAAAGACACACTTGGCCCTGCTACGGGGGAGCGGTCTCCTTCGGGAAGACCACAGGACTATGCGGTGCATCAGAAGTCCGCTGGGCTGTTACACAGGACAGAACAATCTGAATGCGCATTGACCATCGAAGCGAAAATCTGCATGTGCACTCCGCTCATGCCCTCTTATACTCACGCAGTGATGAGGTGCACCTGAGCGCAATCAAGTGCACGCCAATATTCATTGGCCTTTTGTATAAAGCTCAAAGGCAATCGGTCTCTCTGGCGAGTTCCCATGTGTAACATCCAAGTGAATCGACTGGTAACTTGTGATTACTTCTCTAAGATGGCAAATAAACAGTCACACCTTTAACCTAAATAATGGATTTCTAGAAATGATGATCATTGTGCGCAGATACATCTCTAGTGCCAACTAAATGAAATTTATATACATATAAACAAATTTCGGGAGGAACATGTACTAATGATAATCAACTGCCACAAATGATCCCTATTAGCAATTGTCCTATCAGAGACTAAATCTAGCCTTTATAGCAGCCTCTCCCTAGCATCTTCGTTTATTTTCATCCCGCCACCTTCCCTTACCCCACATAGCAAGCATAGAGCATAGAGTTTAGCTAGAGGAGTTCTTGCCACCACCGCTCTAAGCTCACTTAGTCAGGGACATACGGTTCCCATTACTCATATCTAAGTCTTTTTCACCTTTCACTCCCCTGAGGGGGGGCATGCGGTGACCAGGCCGGGCTCCGAGCTCTCCCCAGCTCACACCTCCTAGGGGTTGTTCTCCTAGGGCTCGGAGTCCAACAGGCTCACAGCCTGCTCCCCGGACAGTCCGACAAACACGCTTTCATTCGATTAGCATGAAGGAATGTGAACTCGTGAAAAGAGCATATCTCAATTGAATTGGAAACTGGCTAATGTCCCAGTAGGCCAATACAAACTGAATCTACCCAGACTGGCTTAAAATCTGTCCTGGATAATATTCAAACGTACTAGATCAAAAAAGACTGACTATACTAAGTACCAGCAGTTCAATATGGTTAATTTCCTTTCACAAGTTCCATCTGTCATATTCTTATATTCTAGTTCAACTACCACATATTTAGAATTGCAAAGTACATCCCAAGGAACTCAAAATCCTTGCTCTGCTGAACACACTGTGACATCTCCATTCACCAGATATCTCTCTAAAGAGGATTATGATTAGTGACAAAGGTTATTACTTCATAATACAACTGCACTTAGCTTGTCTCCATTAACTGCAAGTTTAGCCTCTTTTAACCTTAAATTAATAGTAAGGTAATAGTTAAGTTTAGATTGTGGCAAAATGGGTCAAGTCCATGCCAGGTCTTAGAAATCTCCACAATCAGGCGGAAGTAAAGGGACACGGATATATAAGGATGAGCTGCTGCGGCTTATTGTGCTGAATTGCATAGACCGGGTGTGAACACCAAAACTAAAAGAAAATTAGTTCTGCATGGGTTGCCGGTTACAAATTATTTCAGACAAGACAAGTTCACCTGCTGCAGCAGCTGGCTGGCCGCCACTCAATTTTTGTTGTTGTTGTTTTGTTTTGTTTTATTTTTTATGTATTTTTTTCCAAACTCTAAAACTCTTTTTAGACTCTTTGGATTGAATGAGAGTGAATCTCTTTTGGAGGACTGAACTGAACGAGAGCAATACCATGTTTACTCATTTCCATTTGCTGTATATTTTTTTTTCCTTACCCAAAATTGTATAAATGATGGGAAATTGAATATTTTAATTCTGTTTTTGAATTTCTCTAAATAACGTGAATTCTTTTGATTTGGAAATCTATTTTGTTTTGTTTACCCACTTGAAAAAAAAACAACTCTTAGTTTGGTTTAACTTGGAGGCTGCCACTGTTACAAGGTACTGGGTAGAATTAGGGATGTAGAATATGATTATCCAGAAGTAGTAATGGCTTCTGAAAATTCAGCTTTGTCTAAAAAATAAAATATATTAAAATATAAAGCATTTTAACAGTAATAATATTTTACTGGTTTTATCATATTTTAATCAAATAAACACAGCCTTGTTATTCCACATAAACTGTCCCACTAAGCATCATCACAGCTTGACAGTGCCCACAGAGAAGCCAACAAATGGATCAACACTGAAATTCTCTGTCTAGTACCGTCTTATGTTATTGACCCAGTTGGCATTAAGGCATAGGCTGGACTGGGAAAGGAATTTCACTCTTAATAACTGTGCCAGGACACATCAGAGGGATTGAAGATTATCAGTTTACATGGCAGCACCAGATGGAGACACATCTATCAGTGGCCTTATTAGGTCATATCAGTTTATATGGAAAGCCACACTGCTTAATTATACACCAACACAAAGAAATGAAAACATGTTCATGTTTACTGCAAATATGTGCATCATAGTATGACATAAACAGCAAAGAATGTACTGAGTTCTAGTCATATATTCAGCAAAACCTACATTAAACCGATGCCCTCTGGTGGCCTTCAAACTGTTCTGTATGGCTAAATACAGTAGCAGAAAACATCTGGGTCAGAGTGGCCCTGAGATGGAGGTTAAAAATTAATGAGCGCTGTAGGTGGCAGATGGGGTTGTCATGGTACCTGATGTTTGAGATGAGCTGTTGCTGCTCTTCAGTTGTCAAGATGTCAGGAAGAACAGAAGCAAGCCAGTCCACCTTCCTCTCAGCAGCAAACTGTTTCAGTACAGCAAACAGTTTCTCTTTCACCTCTGGTTCATTCCTCAAAATCTCCTCAACCTGAAACAGGAAGGATTCATATTTAGCACCTCTTTCATTTTATAATTTCAAAAAACATACATGTAAATCTGTCAGATAAACTCACCCTCCTATTGAACTCCAGAGCCTTGTATTTGCGGTCCTGGCGCAAGCCATCTGTGTCTTTCTGAGAGCCCTCTAGACTCCCACTGCTGCGTTTTTGGCGACTGCCCATACACAGCACCCCAAGACGCAGCGTGCGGCCTTGAGAGGCCTTTATTAAAGCAGCCGCCATCTCATGGTGCTTCACTGGGATCCCATTCACCTCCATGACATAATCTCCTGCTCGGAGACCACTACGACCCGCTGGGGAGCAGGGGGAGCAATCCTCTACCAGCAAGGGGCAGTCTCCCACAATAGTGAAACCGAAGCGACCGTCAGGGCCTGGAGTGATATCCATCTGCAGGTGGGCCATAAAATGCAACAGACTGTAAATATTGTAATAGACAGAGCTGAATGAATAGTTTCTATTATAATGTTGGTTTCTGAAGGCTTTGAAAAAGGTTAATAAATAGATTTTTATATAATTTTCTATTTTCAATAGAATGATTTTTCATATATATTTTTAATCTTGAAATATTAATTCATGAATAACATTTAGATTTTCTGCTGAGGTGGTATAGAAGACCAGGTTTCTTTGACAGTGGCCTTTAACTCATCTGCATTTTTTGGTTCTCAATTTCCTCTTGACAATACTCCATAGATTCTTTATGGGGTTCAGGTCTGGTGAGTTTGCTGGCCAGTCAAGCACACCAACACCATGGTGATTTAACCAACTTTTGGTGCTTTTGGCAGAGTGGGCAGGTGCCAAATCCTGCTGGAAAATGAAATCAGCCTCTTTAAAAAGCTGATCAGCAGAAGGAAGTGCTCCAAAAATTCTTGGTAAACGGGTGCAGTGACATTGGTTTTCAAAAAACACAATGGACCAACACCAGCAGATGACATTGCACCCCAAATCATCCCAAACTGTGGAAACTTAACACTGGACTTCATGCAACTTGTGCTACTGTATGAGCTTCTCCATCCTTCCTCCAGAGACTCTAGGACCTTGGTTTCCACATGAAACTCAAAACTTGCTCTCAATCAAAAAGAGGACTTTGGACCACTGGGCAACAGTCCAGTTCTTCTTCTCCTTAGCCCAGGTAAGACACCTCTGACATTGTCTGCGGTTCAGGAGTGGTTTAACAAGAGGAATACAACAACTGTAGCCAAATTCCTTGACACGTCTGTGTGTGGTGGCTCTTGATGCCTTGACTCCAGCCTCAGTCCATTCCTTGTGAAGTTCACCCAAATTCTCATAAGGCTGTGGTTCTCTCGGTTGGTTGTGTATCTTTTTTGGGGGGTTTTGTTAAATGTGAGCCAGATTCAGTTGTACTTTTCATTTATTTCCAGTTCGTAATTTTAGCGCATTTTACAACCTGAACTAACTTTGCTTGGTAATATGTGTGTGTATGTATATATTTTTCTTTATTGATATTATCATATTACCTTATGCCCTCAGTTATACCTTTTTTCATAGAATAGGTGTATTTAAATCAGTGTATGCATAAATTATATATTATAGTATGTATTAACCAAAATACTTTTAGTCAACAATAATAACCCTGATGTTACAATGAATAAATAAATACATTCAGACAAAAATAAAAAAATACCCACCTGCTGGATGCGTGAAACTACTCCAATACTTGGCGGGATGTTTCGTTGTGATTGGGCAAGGGCAATGACCTCTTGAGCACTAAGACTGGAAACATTTTGGCCCTCGATTTCCAAGACCTGGTCTCCCGGTTGCAATCCAGACAGATGAGCACTGCTTCCATCCTCCACAGTCAAGATGTAGCTAGGCCCATTCCCCCCTATCTGAAAGCCAAACTCCTCTGGCCAGCCCTGGTTGGATGCTGGCATGGTGAGGACTGTGAGAAAGATAGCAAATAAGAGGATATGTGGTCTCCAATGAGCAACTAGGCTCAAATGTTTGATCAGCCAGTTGTAAACAAGACCTACATACACTCAGCAAAATGATCAAGCCTCCAGAGAAAAATGGAATTTGCTGGACATCACATGCTTGAACAGATACTAAAAATAAACCAAGCCCCTAAAATATATACACCTAGATGCTAAAATATGTCAAGTTAAGTCTTTTGTGCCTATCCTGACAAGATAAAGTAATGCAGTCTCACATAAAGAGAGCCATACAACCTTCACTAAATACAGAGTCTCAGCTGACACATTAGACCTCCCAGTAACATTGACCTCATTGAAAAAGGAACAGAGGCTCCCAAATCATCCGATATCAGAGCATAGATGTGCCTAAACACAGCATCAGCAGCATGAGTCCTTTCTAGTAAAACCAGAACATTCACACACCAACATTCCAATTCAAATGGCTTGTAAAATATTGTTTTTGTGGGCCACTCTACGCAAAGCCTGTACATTGACAGAAGGTCATTCATCAAAACATTCATCATAAACTGACTTCTAAAAGTCATCATCGTCATCCTACAAATACGAAATTCTTAAACACTAAACACTTACAAATATCTTTGGGTGGATACCGAGGACCCGGCTTGTTCTGCCGTAAGGAGTATCTCCCTTTCTTATTCTGGAGGAATTTCTTCATTTTGTCGTAATTCAACAGGTATGAAAAATTCTGAAAGCAAAACGCCTGGTCCACGTCTTCCACGCTGTACGAAATCCTTTTACTGCGCCGCACCACGCTTCAGGGGAAACGCCTTTCCAATGCTCCCCATCGTCGTGTGGCATGCAGAGCACTGCCACTTAAAAAAAGGGTGACACTGCACTGAGTGCCAGAGTGATGTTGTCGATGAGTTGACTCTGCATCTCTGGCGAGTCTTGCTAGTCCTGCCTGCAGAGCTCAAATCAAGAAACTGGGACACCTAGCACAGATCCTTAATGATTCTCTCTCCAAAAAGGGTAAAGTGAGGCCCCATTTCTCTATAAATACCTCCTTCCCATACTCTCTCTTCGAGCTGTCTCTCCAAGGGACAAAAAGTAGCCCAGTATCAGCTTGGGGATCCGTCAGGACGATGGTGGATAATTAGAACGTCTGAATGCACTGAAGAGCGCAGTCACACATCTTTAAACAGGAGCAGTGCTATTAAAGCTCTTGCTCTGGATTAGACAGATTAAATGCTGCATCTCGAGATCTCTCGTGCCACATGGCAGGACACATGCTGTCATTCATCCGGGGGGAATTTGGGAAGAAGGATTGATTTACTGAGTGAGCTGACATGCAGCTCAGGTGCAAGCGGGGGCTTCCAGAGCATCTTTTTTGAACACTGGCCCAGGTAGATTATAAATATGAACAAGCCATGGTATAAGTGTAGCACTTTTTCACTTCAAAGGTTACAAACTGCACAGGGAAACAGTATAACTAGCAGTAAATTGTAATAGAGGTATTATGTAAAGGACTGAAGCAAAGACAAGCTATACAGGGCTAACTGAATTATTTAGAGCCAATGCTTGTTTCTCCAAACACACTGTTCCTCAATCAACATCTCAACTTACCAATACATAAAAGTGGTTGTGTATGTAAAATAATATTATTGTATTGCAATAAAAGAGCATTTTTATCCATTTGCACTGACTGTAAGGACTCTATGCTCTTTTTATTATCTTTTATAAATGTAGATGTATATTAGACGTAATTTAACATACTGCAAAACTGAATAACGTAGCTATTACAGTAAAATTCGTAAACATAAAAAATAATAATAATTTAAACATCCAAAAATATAAGCAGCCTACATCCTTCAATGATTTGTGTTAGCTAGCTCAGTTATGTTAGTGGTGCACAACCAAAAGTGCAAAAAAGACCAACTTTAAAATGCATGAAAAAACTTCATGTAGATATTATTATATAGATTTACAAATGCATGCATATTTTGAAAGACAATACCTGCTTTCTTTGCTCGGTGGAGTATTCTCGAAGGGCTTTAGTGGTATCCCTTTCCTTTGAGGCATCACCACTGTAGTGAATGTGCAGGTCTGTAACATGATAACTGTAGAGGCAACAGTTAGACGGCTATAGCAACCTTGAACTGAAAACAAGTGCACTTAACTTTATCATCCACCTGCTTCTAAAAGTATGTGGGTATGCTAGCAGACCAACATTGCATACTGCATTTTAATAAACGGTATTATTCAATTATTTATTAAACAAATATTAAAATAACCTACATTTTACTCAAAAATCCATATATTTTAGAATTTACTTGAAATAGCAATAATTAATTTGCACTGTAGACTACGTTGAAAGATGAACTGAATGACTTCAAAATAGCGAGCCTGAAAAAAAAGAGAATGTAAAGAATTTATATATATAAAAAAAAACAATCTGCGACGACTTTTACTTTGACAGCACAGTTGTAGAAATTACGTTACCACTGTGTTGCCATATCCGCTTTGGAATTTAATTCTACTGAAAAAGTTGCTTATGCATATAAGTAGCTGCTGGTAGTTTATTTCCAGAATAGAGTAGTGTAAAACGTAAAATAAGTGTATGTAAAAAATTATATGATTGCATATATCCTTATTCTTATTCGATAGTGCAAGTCTGTATGTTTTTGTTTTGTGAGGAGATCTGGCAACATTGCTCCGTATCCACGGTCTACTTCACGGTCTGCACGGGGAAAAGGTGTGAGAATGGTGTTCAGGTGAATACTTAAAACTTAAAATCTCCTTCGCTTGTCTCTTTTTGTGTACTTTATGTCAAATGTATGTACGGCGTTGTTTAAAAAACTCAAACACAGTATGGTTTATTAAATAAAACGTTATCTTAAATGCTAGTTCGTTTGATTTTTGATCCTTTTCGTCGTACATAAACATCTGTTATAAGTGAAATGAATTACTCACAGTGCCGTGCTGCTTAGGTAGTGGCAAATGGACTTCCTCACTCTGTTTGGTATATATGTGGCGGTGGTGCTCACCTGCATTGCTCTAGTTTGTAAGTATTCAGGACATCAGCAGACTCCTTTTGGTCTGCTTCTGGACAAGTTCACAGGGGTAAGTAAATAATGTCCTGCAAACGTAATTATTTATTTTGTTGCTTAAAATAGGACTTACGTCATGTTTTCTTTTAGATCGTTTCTCCATGGATCCCACAATGTCTCCAAAGCATTTGCTACAGAACTATGCACAGGCTGTTCCATCAAAGGTACTTTAATGAACAGAAAGTTCATTAGAATAGCTTTATTACTTTTGAAGCTGTGTAAAATTCACCTTTGATCATTTTAACACTTAGTTGCTGAATAACAATAATAATTTATTTAAAAATTGACCCCTAGCTGACTCCCAAAAGAATGGTTAAACATATTTAGAAGACTACATAACTGACTATAACTTGCATAACATATCCTTCCTTGTTAAATAAACTTATAGCTTGAGGATGATTAAAAATATCTGAGGAATTTTACATAAATGCATTTGGTAGAATTGTTGATCCAAAGTGACTTACATTTATTTAGACTATGCAGTGTATTCAATGTATACATTTTATATGTGTTCCCTGAACATCAAACTGTCAAGTATATCCTCTAATCCTATGTTTGTTCATTTTTCAAATCAGGAACAACTTCTTCCTTTACTTGCACCTGTTACTTGAAGTGATTGTGTATGGAGAATTCTCCTATGAGGTCTTTGGCTTCTGTTTGGACATGGGCACAAGTTCAGTCAGTTTGTGCATTCCTTACGTTCTCCTTGCAGTGAAGTCTTGTCTGTTCTACCTGTGTTGTAGATGAGACCCAGGTTCGCAAATTAAGAATTGTCCCATTTCCGTTAAAAAACGAAATCAAATATCTGTGCATTTAATTTGAGTTTTTTTTTTTTAAAGGCACATTGACAAAGGCAAACCATACTGCACAACTGAAGGTCTACCAGTATGATGAAAAACTGTTCCAGCAGGGAGTCAAGTGTTCAACCTGTCAGCTGGTCAAACCTGCACGATCCAAACACTGTAGTAAGTATAGGTTTATCCTTCCTTAAATATCCGATTACATTTCAGTAAAAGTCAGTTTAATGTACAATTTCTGTATTGAAAAATTCATTGTATAATCTACATTGAAAATAAATACATTGACTTGCATTAGATTCCCTATGGTTTTCATTTTAATGTTACTTCATTGTTTTAGTGTTGCTTTGTGTTTGTGTCTATGACCTGTGCACCTGGTATTATTTCTCATAGTTTGTGGAAAAGCTACTTGCAATAAAGCCATCATGCAGCTTTCCCACCACTTCTAAAAGACACCAGATTCACTAAACATCACTTTTTTTCTATGAAGATATGATTTAATTACTGTAGATTTAAATCGGTAAAGCTCAAACCATTGATACCCTATTTTGTAATTCATACATTTAATAGAGATTTATTTTTTGGTATCTTGTAGTCCTTTTAGTCAAGGTATCTTAATATAAAAGTCTAGCTACTAATTACCTCAGCTGTGAACCAGCTACTTCTAAACCCACATAAACTAAATAATTGTCAGCGTTCTGTTAAGTAGCATTATGTTGTTAATCACAAACTAATTTCCTTTGACCTTTCATTTAAAAATAGGAAATTATAATATGAATGAAGCAAGCTATTATTATATTTATCTGTTATAATTATTAATAATGGCCCAGTTATTTATTTATTTTCCCAACGTTATGCAACACATGATATTGATCTAATTTGTACAGGGGTTTGCAATCGATGTGTCCAGAGATTTGACCATCATTGTGTGTGGGTGAATAACTGCATCGGTGCCCAGAACACCAGATACTTCCTTGTGTACCTCCTGAGTGTGTGTGTCATGGCGGGCGATATTGCAGTTCTTACAGCAGACATGCTGCTAAAAGCTGTTCTGCGAACTGGACTCTTGCATGCTCACTACATTGACGAGCGAGGTGAGCAACAGCCTGCAGGACCGCTCTTTATCATCCAGGTAATAATAACTCACAACAGAAATGGTGCTTTGGTACATGATTTGTCTCTGTAATAAATATTTTTCATTGCATTCCTTGTTACAGCATCTCTTTCTGACATTTCCAAGGATCGTCTTCATGCTGGGCTTCTTGGTATTTGTGTTTTTCCTCTTGGCTGGCTATTCAATGTTTCACATGTATTTGGCTTCGATAAATCAAACCTCCAATGAGTGGTTTAAAGGAAAAGGTCACAACTGCCAGCATTGCCATCCATACTCTGCACATAACTGCCGGACCTCATACAATCCGTTTAGAGGTTTCTATCACAAGGGAATCCTCAAAAACCTTGGGGAAATCTTTTGGCCTTTGTGTCCTGTTCAGAAAAAAGAAAACTAGAGAAACTAGATTATTATTCTTGTTTTTATTATTCTTGTTTTTAACTGTCTATTTGTATTCATCTCTGTATTTTATTTTGGTAAATGGGTTTTGTAATAAATATTTGATTAGCCATGTATATTATTGGTACATGTTCTTCTTATTTTATTTTTTAGAAAATCTTCAAAAGATGATGCACACTTTCAAAAGAAAGGCTTAAAGGTAAAAAATGCCCAGAAAATTTACTGGAAAAAGATTAATTTCTATCACTATCACTGTAAACTGACCACGCAGAATATGAAGAATATTCAGGAGTCAGCTGTCTAATAGTAATCTCTTAAAGATATCAGAACAATAACACACTCAACATTTTTATTTCTTGTCAATATTGCACACTTTAGTGAAAACCTGCATCTGACTTGTAAATGATGCATTTTACAGTAATTGTATAGTTTAATATTGTACTATAGACATTACCCTCCCCCGCTCATATGGTATTAATTTCATTTTTGCAGGTCTTAAAAAGTCTTAAATTTGAGCCTTAAAGTCCTGCAGAAACCCAGCATACAGTCCGTTCAATAGCTGTCTTAAAGTCACATACAGTATAACTTCTAGTATTTCTATAGGACTTGAAGAGTCCTCTGTAAATGCTCATGCTATCAAGTAGAGTTGAAAATGTCATTTAACAAAACAATTTAAAGGTTATTCTCTTATATATATTGTGATTCTTCATGATCTTAGTTGATTCAGCCTTACAGATTTAGGATAAAAATTATTTTATTTTAAAGTGGGAGTTTTCATTAAATATATATATTTTTAAAGAAATATAATAGAAGCATTGTATTCCTTAACTGTCGCTCACAATTTTGAAAACAGAGATTATGGTGCAAACTTAACTTAAATTTACATTTAAAACTTGCGTTTTTAAATTTCAATTTAAAAATTGTAATCTTGATGCAACATTTTCATGGGTTTCAAAGGCTGAATTTTGAGATTTTAAGTTTTTTGCATGTATTTTTTTATGTATTTTACAATAGTAAAACTATGATCAAACCACTGGTCAGGTAACACTGAAGGTTTGAGTGAATGTATATGTCGAAATATGTTTAAAGGAGATCTAAAAAGGGAGGGAATGTATGGATGGAGCAAAGCAGACACAATGATGGGCAAATTGTTCAGGACTTTGTAAATCCCCTAAGGGTAAATCAAACGAGAATCTCTTTGAATCATAACATATACATAAAGTTTCATGTATAGCTACAAACCTAATTCTAAATTATGAATTAGCAATTTTTCTGTTCCCTAAGATGAATTGTTCCAGGATGAATCATTGTATCGAAGTTGAAGACTGATCAAGACCATGAGCAGATATTCACCTATTTTAGATGAAAGGAATGAAGGGAAATGCTTGAAGGATGAACTTGAGATATCATCATTTTCTTAAAATGTTTAGCTACAGTAAATTGTTTTGTCTCATTATGTCCATTACAAACACTACATAATGGTCTTCGAATGCCTCTCACCCGGCAAAGATCACTGGGATTATTTTGTAGGTCTGTGGAGGTGCCCTTGTTGAGATCCCCTGCAAGTATCTGGCTAAAATAGATTCTATGGTAAGCATTACCTTTAGGATTTAAATTACAGTGACAAGTTAAAAGTTAATCTGTATCCATATCTCAAATAAAAAATATTTTGCAGGCTGCTTTTGTATTTCAAGCGTATCCGTCAGACAAATAGCTTTCTTTCAGGAATGCTGGGAGTGCCAACTAATCAACCACACACAAATCTTCTCACAATAAATCACCCTGAAGAACATTCCTGATGTGAGAACTAATGTTCTGACCAGACGTCCTGTAGGGGTACCTACCTAGCCAACAGTCTTTTCATGGTCCTTCGAGCTGGATAGTGGATTGCTACAGACATGTCTCATCCAGAAAGAGAAATCCCTGCTGTGTGACCAAGGAGACGAGTTAACCCTCCTCAGTGGACCTGGGTCTCATCAACAGCAAACACAGCCATTTACCTGTCAGGGGGTACAAGAGGATCAACTAGCATGTACTACAGGTCAATCCAGATCCACTTCATCAGTGAGCCAAGCATCAGGATGTTCAGAATGGATAATGACCGATCAATGGATCAGCACTTCTGAAAAGTTGAGAGACGAGAATGCATTATTAAGAAGATAAGTGCAACAGTTGCCAGAGCTTACCGCCATGTTTGAGGTGATCAAGAGGGAGAATGTTGCTTTGCAACGACAATCCAGCCAACTCCCTGAGAAAATTTCAGCATTACAAGAGATGCGTTAACAATGCGGCACTTTGGCATGAGCTTCAAGACTTGAAATCAAAGCGGAGTTCTTCTGCTGAGTCATTTACTTTACAAATGCCATCACCATGCTCTCACTGCCCGGCGGTCGACGCGCAGACTTCTCAGTCATACCGCCCAATACCAGCTCCATGCTCTAAGCTGCCACCATCTGACCCTAAGAGACTGCCACACCTAGATATGCCAGAAAAAAGCTCAAAGTTGAATGAAGATTTGGGAAACATTAACATTTCTCCTTTCCTTCGTGAGAGACCCTCCTTTACAGGCCATCGTGATTCAGCTCAGTTCAAGTACCCCAACTCATACTCCCAGCCACCTCAGCTGCCCGAGTTCGTTGTTTCATCACCGGAAAAGAGAATGCCAGACCAAGTTGAATACACTACTGAACATCTAGCACCGTCATCTACCCAAGAAAAAATCTACAGAGGTCCAGCTCCTACCATTCGCTATCTAACATCTTCTGACCCTAAGGAGTTTTTGAGATTGAGAATAGCTCTAGAGAACATCCTGCCTCATGCTGCCACAGAACGTTTCAAATTTCAAATCCTCACAGACCATCTGAAACTAGAGGAGGCCCTCCTGGTGGCAGACTCCTACAGCAAATCTAGATTTCCCTTCACCAACACCATGAAAGCTCTGGATAAAATGTATGGTCAACCCCACTAATTAGCCCGGAAACGAATGGCTGAACTGATGGACGGAGCTAATATACTGTACGCAGTGGAGATGTAAAGGCTTTCAGGATGTTTGGACTGCAGGTGCGTTCACTTGTTAGTATGTTGCAGCAACTGGGAAACAAAGGTACTGTGGGCTGGAATGTGGGTCACATGTGGTACACTCACCCTTTACAATTCTCTATTCCCACATTGTTGGACTTTGCTGATTGGCTGGAATATGAGCCAAGTACAGGAAGACAATTAGCCAGTACCTTGTTACCCAAGGCAGGAATCTTCAGTGCGTAGCAGAGAGGTGAGAAGAGAGGCTACCACTTTACTTGGTACTGACAAGTCACATTCTACGCCAATGTCATTAGCCACATTTAAACCAGCTTCAGTCAGAGAAGAGAAAGTAAGAGCCATTCTTTTACTATAATAAACATTATCTGAATGGCTGTAACAACTTCAGGCTTCTTTGCAAAGACATGAAGAAAGACTGGATAAAGACAAAGAACCGATGCTGGCGTTGTGGTCGTGGACATCAAGCAGCTAACTGTACACTAAAGACTGTCTGCCAAACCTGCAACAAGAAGCACCTTTTGGTACTGCATAATGTCAATGACCAGAGCAGCTGGTCATTGACAATGATACATCTCAGCCAAGTGCAGCTCCCTCCAGTAAGGGCTGGGCGATTATTTAGATTTTTTCGATTAATTTGAATTTGCGTTTTAAGACAATTAAATTGTTTCTGAAATCGAGGCATTGCGATTTTTTATTTTTTTTTTAATAAAAATATTACACACATTGTAATTACACCGATGGCAGACTAATTAACAGGCAATATTGTCCGACCACATGATGGCTCAACCACTCAATTGTGAGAGTAGAGCACTCTATGAAGGAACTTAATAGGCTACAGAAATAACATCATAGAGATGGATGGTTCTTCACGTCAGATGTCCTTGTGCCAAAGAAAGGTAGTAACGTTTCCTCTGTGGTTTGGAAATGGTTCGGATTTGAGAGGTCAGACGTCGAACAAACTTTTGTCAAATGTAAAATATGCAGAAAGTCAGTTGCAACAGGCAACGGCAGCACTACTAATTTATTCCAACATTTGCGACAAAGGCACCAAGCTGAATGGGAAGAATGCTCAAAGTTAAGAGATGAAGGCAAGCTAATTCCAAGTGCAAAAGGTCCACCTAAAATTTCAAAACGCCTGATGTCATTAGCGGTATCTTTTTCAAGTTCCGTTCCATATGACAAAAAGGCGCCCGATGGAAAGAAATTACAGATGCTGTGGCATTTCATATCGTTAAGGACATGGTTCCCATATATACCATCGAAAAACAAGGGTTCATATAAATGCTACACACTGCTGATCCAAGATACAAGTTGCCGAGCCGCAAATATTTTAACTGACCTGTGGAGTAGTCGTACTCTTCAGGCTTACACAAGCCTTACAGCCGTTTATGTTGACACAGAATGGAAACTGCAAAGTTTTTGCCTTCAGACATGTTATGTTATTTTATATATATATATATATATATATATATATATATATATATATTTGAAATAATTGGTCATGGGCTTAAAGATGCGCTGGCGTCTTGGAAGCTTGTGGAGGATTGACAGGTGTGTGTGACCACTGACAGTGGAACCAGTGCCCCTTCTGAGAGGGTGTTCAGTGCAAGTGGGAACATTATAACCTGTCATAGAGTATCTCTAAAGCCTGAAACAGTAGACAGACTGGTCGTCCTCTCAAGAAACCTGTAAAGAACATCTACATGTGACTTATCAACAACATGCTTTATGTTTGCACGATGGTCTACAATATTTTCTAAATCTATATTCAGAAGTATTTAATGTTTAATTCAAATTGCACAATATTTACTTTCATATTTCATTCAAATCTTCTGCAA
>JAUCMS010000019.1:4730209-4753786 GCA_032357445.1 Enteromius radiatus | reverse complement strand
TCTATATTCAGAAGTATTTAATGTTTAATTCAAATTGCACAATATTTACTTTCATATTTCATTCAAATCTTCTGCAAGAAATATTTCACTCGAGAATTTGTTTTACACCTTGCTGACCAATTTATGTAGACTATGGCATGGCCATTAAAAATACAATGTTCCTTAACCAGATGGTTACTTATAAGTTACTTATAAAGAGGATGTTACTTCAGTCATGTTGTTGTAATATTTTAAGTTGACTAGAAAAAATCGAAATCGTGAATCGGCCAAACTTTATGAAAAAAAAGTTTATGATTTTTTTGCCATATCGCCCAGCCCTACCTCCAGTGCAGTTTTATATGTTGACCGTCCAACCTCAGGCAGTAAAGTGCTGCTTAAAGTGACTAAGGTTCTAATCAAGAATGGCAATGTGTCAGTAGAGGCCTATGCTGTATTAGATGATGGATTAGAATGGACCAAAAATGAAAAAAATTAAGGCTTGTGGGGGAGCCAGAAGACCTTGTACTCCATACAGTGAGACAGGATACCCGGGTCATTCTCAGGGCAGCTGTGACCTTTACTGTGTCCCCAACTGCTAACCCTAATAAAACTTACAGGATTGGTAACGCCTTCACTGCTGAAGCACTCGGTCTGGCTAACCCTGCAACGGAAATTCAAGCACTGGGTTACCTTTACAACAGCTGGACAAAATACATCCTGTTCTTCTCATTGGCTCTGATTGCCCCCACCTTGTTACACCCAACCAGTCAGACTGGGGCCTCCTGGCGGGCCAGCAGCAGTAAGAACACGCCAGGGATTGACACTTCAGGGTCCAACTGAAGAAATGAGCAGACATCTTTCCCCTGATCAAAGCTTCTTCACATCACTGCAACCTGTCAATGACCTTCATTCAAATGTGGAGAGACAGTGGCAAATGGATGTTCTACCCTATCAGAGTGAAAAAGCTATCACCAGGTCAAGCCAAGACAAAGAGTCCATCCAGCTTCTGCAAGACAATGCAGTGAGAGTGAATGTTAATGGTTTCCAGCGATATGCTACTCCTCTCTGTGCACCAAAGGAAGCTGTATTGCCACAGTTGAGAGGAATTGAGAAATGGATGGAAAGGAAGCCTGATTTGTCTGCAACTTACCCAGAAGAAATGACTAAGCTAGTGCAAGCTGGGTATGTTGTCAAACTTAATCAAGAGCAAGTACACAGTTCAAAGGAAGCCTGGTACATCTCGCACCATATGGTGCAACATGATGAGAAGAACAGGGTGGTCTTTAACTGTTCATTCTCATACCAAGGGTACAACCTGAATGAGCTCCTGTTACCTGGTCCAACACTAGGTCCGGCTCTTCTGGCAGTCCTTGTGTGTTTCCAGGAGCACTCCGTTGCCATTAGTAGTGACATCTGCGGCATGTTCCATCAAGTACGCCTCCTGCCACAAGACAAACTACTGCCGAAGTACATATGGAGAGACATGCAAAGAGACAAGATCCCAGATGTCTATGAATGGCAGGTACTGCCTTTCGGGACCACTTGTAGTCCGTGTTGGACACACAGATTTCAATTGAGAAGTCATTTTATGTGGACAATTTTCTCCAGAGCTTTGCTTACCATGACATAGCCAAGAAACTTCAGCCTTTTAGCATCTGGTGGGTTTGAGCTACGACAGTGGGCTAGCAACGAACCTTCAGTTATATGTCATCTGCCACACAAAATTCAGTCTCATAGTAGCATCCTCTGGCTCAGCGAAGGCCACCAAGAAGCTCAGGAATCAACTCTTGGCTTGCACTGGAATTGCCAATCATATACTCTTTCTTACAAACGACGCAAACCAGACAGTCAAGTGCCCACAATGCTGAGCATAAATCAGATTCTTGCCAGCCAGTATGATCCTCTTGACTACATCGTACCCTTCACCACTCAAGCTAAAGTCATAGTGCAGAGTTTGTGGGACAAACCGAGAGATTGGGATGATCTAAGGCTACCAAAGGACCTATTAGACTCTTGGAAGCACTGGGAAAGTGAATTGGAAGATCTCCAGAATATCAGCTTGCCCAGGTGTTAATGCAGGAAAGAATTGGACTGCTCTGATAGCATTAAGCAACTCCACATCTTCTGTGATGCCTCAGAGAAGGCATATGGATCTGTGGCTTAAGAACAAAGAACTCTCTTCCAGACCACTGTCTCTGGCCAGCTTTAAGCCATGCAAATCAGGAGGGTGAGCTAAAGAAGTCGACCTTCTGTGGACTCTTAACCTCTGCCCTGTCACTGCCAGATCCCCATCAATTAAGCACCTTCACAGATTGCCTAAATGCTCTTTCACAAGCCTCCGCTGAAAGCTCTCTCTCCATCGCAACTGCAGAAGACTATAAAGAAGATGAGCTCACAGCCCTCGGAAACATCCAGGCAGAATCATTTCCCGATGAGATATTGCACTTGAAATCTAGTAAATCTCTGCCGAGTAATAGTCGACTACTGTGCCTGCCCCAGAATTAGATAAAGGTACAGATATCATACAGGTTGGTGGTCTCCTCAGACAAATCAGTCAATCAGTCACCCCATTGTCCTCGCCCCTCATCAACCGCTCACCAAGCTGATTATCAAAGACTATGAGAACCGTTTGCATCACCCTGGACAAGAGAGGGTATTTGCAGAGCTCAAAAGGAAATACTGGGTATTAAAAGGACGAGCAGCAGTGAAACATGACCAACGTCAATGTACTGAATGCCAGAAATGGCGGGCCAAACCATATCCCACCAGGATGGCAGACCTCCCACCTGCCAGGTTGAGAATTCACCAACCGAAATTCAGATCAGGGAGCGAGGTGGGAAAAGGGAACTGCGGGATGCATACGCTGCTCTTCAGCCTGACCTCCAAGCTCAACTTGCAAGCCAGCAAATCATATTTACATTCAGTCCACCTAGTGCCCCACATTTCTGCGGATGGGATATTCGGTCCCTGAAATCAGCTCTGCATGTGACCCTCTGAGCACAAACAGTCACTGAAGAAGTGTTGCAAACTGTTCTCATTGAAATTGAAGGGATCCTCAATGCCAAACCCCTTGGTTACACATCTTCAGACATTGCTGATCCTGACCCAGTTACACCCAACATCTTGCTGATGGGGCGGGTTGGGATGCCTCACTTCCACAAGTGACATATCAAGATTCTGAACTTCTGAGCCGTTGGAGATGGAGGCATAGTCAGCTGTTAGCCATTCACTTTTGGAAGCCATTCATCTGTAACTACCTACCTAGCCTTCAGACCAGACAAAAATGTCTGTCAGAAACAGACAACATACTTACAGGGGAAACTGTTATGAATGTCGATCCACAGCTACCTCTTGCACTTTGGCCTGTTGGAAGGATTCTTCAAGTTTGAATGGTACTGAATGGGAATGATACTCAAATACATAATTAGGCCTTTCTTGTTGTTCAAATTCATCATGCGAATTTGGGGGCGGCTGTAAGAAAGTACACCCCTCAAAGTGAACTCTTCCAAACCCTCCCGCCTGTGTTAGTGACTTGGACATAGGGCTGCACGATTAATCGTATTTTTTATCATGATAACAATATTCATGACCCACGATCAGTTAATAAATATTGTCGCAATTTTACAATATAAAGACCAAACTGTTTTTTATGAGTGGAGTTCACGGATTGGACTACGTCACTATGGCGTTACTGCGTCTACATTGCAAGCGCTTTCTGAAGCATTAATAACAGTCAGTCTGAATAAACATATGATGGCGGAGCAACGTGAGGAAGGTGCAGAAGTGCAATCGCTAGTTCCTAAAAAGGGGTCATACTCAGTTGTTTGGAACGATTTTGGTTTCGAGGAATGTAATGTTGATCAGGTACGAATCTTGTGCAAACTTCATAAACCTCATCAACAACCTTAAAAGCCACCACAAAGTACACTATCAAGAATTTCAACGACTGAAGGCACAAACAGCAACAACAAAAAATTCCCAGCCATCCACAACACAGACAACAATATCAGGGACATTGTTCAACACAATACCATATCTGCCTAGCTCGCAAAGACACCGGGAAATAACAGAGGCGATCACGTATTATATAGCCAAGGATGTGTGTCCAATAACCACTGTGAGCAGTGAGGGGTTTTAAAAAATTATCACAACACTTGATAAAAGATATAGCATTCCCTCACGCAACCATTTTTTTCAATGTTGCGCTGCCCTCGCTGTATGCGAAATGCCAAAAAGAAATAGAAATTCTCAGCCTTGAATATTTTGCTGCCACGACTGACTTATGGTCAAGCAGAACTGCGGAACTGTATTTGAGCTTTTGCAAACTTCGTTTTTCCCACAAGACCATAAAGTTGAGTTTATTGCAGTGGGCCTCAAACAAGCGATGTCCGCTTGGGGCTTTGTGGAAGAAAGACTTGTGTGCATCACAACGGACAATGCAGCTAATATGATTAGGGCAGCATCTGTGAATAACTGGCCGAGGCTAGTGCTTTGGTCACAGACTTCATTTAGCCATCGGTAAGTTGTATGTTTTTTTCCCAGATATATTGAAACAATTTTACAATTTAAAAATATTAATTGTTGTTTTAATGATATTATTATGACACATTATAATGACAATGATACATTATTTTGATACTTTTAATACATTTAAAAGTTACAAAATATTTGATTAGTCAAAAACTATTATGTTAATGTTAATTTATTAATAAATGTTTGATCAAAAGTTGCATAAACAACAAGAGTCTTCCTGTGTCTTACTGTTTTTTTCTGATCATGTTTATTTCCTGAAGAGAATGCCATGAAGGATCCAAAAATTGACCGGGCTGTGGGGCTCAGTAAAAGTTGGTAAGCTCCTTCTCTTAAAGCTAGAAGCGTAAAAGAGAGTTTTTAGCTGCACAAAAGGAGATGAAACTCCCAAAGCACTCACTGAAAACAGAGTGTCCAACAAGGTGGGGATCACATCAGGCCATGATAGAGAGAATCATCGAGCAGTAAAAGGCCATTGCACATCCCCTGTCCTCTGACAAGAAGTCTCGTCATCTTATCCCAACATGGTCCTGCCATGGATGTACTAGAGGCAATCAACAAATCCTTGCACCCTCTAGTTAATTTTACAGATGCACTGTCTGGTGAGAAGTATGTCAGCGTATCATTTGTTAAGCCAGTTCTTCATCTTTTCAACACATCAATCTTGAAAGTTAAGGATAATGATACTGACCTGTCAAGAGCAATCAAGTCTAAAATTTTGGAGTACCTAAACGAAAAATACAAAACAACAATTCAATCCAGACTCAAAAAGCTGAGATGCAGACTTTGGCAATGATGGTAATAAAAATGAGCTGCACTGAGATCCAGATTGTATAAATGAGATGGAACAAATTTATACAAAAACAATGTAGTTTTAGTTTCAAACTGTAGACTAATACTGTATAAGGTTTATTTGAACTGAAAGCATAAATCAGGTTATCCACTTCTATTTTCAAAGCATGATGCAAAGCAGTTTTATTTTTGTTTGAATTTGATGTTTTTTCTTTGAAATAACAATGTTTCTTTTTTTTGTTGTTTTTTTGTATCAGTTATGTTTATTAGGGTTATATGTTACATGTAATGTTGAATGAATGTTTATTGCACATTCCAGTTTAATAATTCTTACCATAATGGTGCTTAGTGCTTGTGTAAATGACACTGAGCAACTTCTATATATGTTACTATTTAAAAGCTGCTTTTGATGAGCTTCGGTTCATAAAGTGACATTACAGTATTTAAATGTAAATGTAAAAATATATATAAATAAATATTGATACCTCATTTTTTACCGTTTTATTCTGGCAACCACAGCTGCCATTTCTTTACTGTAAGTTTTACTGATTTATTTATTTTTTTTTTACTGTGCACCAAAATGAAAGCTTGCAGACTTTGAGTGTATGATGTGATTATAGTTCTTATTTGAAAAAAACATATTAGTAAATATTAGCATTTTATTTATGTTTACTGTAAAATAATTTTATTTTTATTTACAGTAGGAGCATATAATCACACTTTATGTTGTTTATTAATTTATTGTAAGAAACGGAATAAAGTGCAATAATATTAGGCTATGACTATTATACATGTTTTATAGTGTGCAGACCAAACTATATCTCCACGTTATGAAAACCAGGCTGAAAAACTTATGTGCACCCCTGTCTATCCATTGTATTTTGTACTGTAAGAGCAGTCATTTGTAAACGTAACATATGACTTCCGCTTCCAGCTATTTTTAGCTGAACAAAACAGCTAATTATGCAGCTTGATGTTGTAAGTTGGGATAATTATTTTACAGTATTATCTCAATCATGAACTCACTGGTTTGTAGTTTTACCGTTTACTGCACGTTTTGTTATATTGATCTTATGTCTCTGCTGCTACTAATGAACCGGTCTCGAACAATCACAGAAAACGGCTTACTTCCGCGTTGGAAAATAAGGATAGTAAAGTACTGGCCCTTTAAACCGGTGCGGAAGTGCTTTACTAGTATAAAGCGTCACGTACAATGTCAAACGATGAATCATTTGCACAAGGCAGTGTGCCGCTCGGTTGCAGCAACTAGTAATTTCCAGTTCGCTGTCATTCTCCATCATCTGACATAAGCTGATCTCCGTCTAATCAGCGGATCATTCGTAGATAGGTGAAGACCAGATGTTATTTTAGGACGGACCGAGGACAAGAAATAAGATCGAGAGCAACTTGAGGAATGGCTGCATCTAAATGCACGCGACTAACTGGAGCTCTGAGCCGACAGTTACTGGACTCTGTGGACAGTGTGCTGTTTGACTGCGATGGCGTAATATGGAGAGGGGACCAAGCCATTCCCGGAGCCCCTGAGGTTATCAATTCATTAAAGAAAAACGGAAAACGGGTGTTTTTTATTACAAACAACAGCACGAAAACCCGACAAATGTACGCTGATAAATTGGGCAAGCTCGGTTTCGATGCCTCCGCGGACGAGGTGTTCGGGACCGCGTACTGCTCGGCAGTGTACCTTAAAAACGTGTGTAAACTCGACGGAAAAGTCTATTTAATTGGGAGCAATGCGATGAGGCAGGAGCTCGAGGACGTGGGTATCCGGCCGCTCGGTGTGGGGCCTGACCCCGTCTCAGGAGTTCAGAAAGACTGGGCAAATGTTCCTCTCGATAATGAGGTCCGAGCTGTACTGGTCGGCTTTGATGAGCATTTCAGTTACATGAAGCTCAACAGAGCTCTGCAGTACCTGTGTAACCCCGACTGTCAGTTCGTGGGAACTAACACAGACACGAGGCTGCCCCTGGAGGGAGGCAAAGCGGTCCCGGGTAAGCAGATATGAATGACATCACAAATATGCATTACCTTGAATTGTGTAAGTGTTATCACAACGACATTGTTTTCCGCTTGTCTGCAGGAACCGGGTGCCTCCTCAGGGCGGTAGAGACCGCTGCGCAGCGCCAAGCTCAGGTGGTCGGAAAGCCCGGTAACTTCATGTTCGAGTGTGTTGCCAGGCAGTTCGGTCTGGAGCCTGAGAGGTGTCTGATGGTCGGAGATAGACTGGACACGGACATCATGCTAGGCTCAAACTGTGGCCTGAAGACCCTGCTGACCCTCACAGGAGTTTCTACTGTAGCAGAAGCTGAGGCAAATCAGAAGAGCGAATGTCCACAGCGGCAGAAAATGGTGCCTGACTACTATATAGAGAGCATTGCTGACATTTTACCTGCACTACAAGCATAGTCAGAGTTTGGAATTTAATAGAGAATATTTATCAATATATGGGTATTGAGATTTTAATACTACGGTTCATCTAAATAGGTTTAACAGAAGTTGTTTGTCTCTACAAATATATGCAGTATGATTTACTATGTCATCAAGGCTTCATTTCAAACTGGCCTACCTCTTTTTTAAAGATCCCATTGTTTTTGTTTTAAGCTATTATAAAGGCAATACATTTTTATTTTAGTGTTAATGTTTGTTTTGTTGTGTTTTGTCAAAAAAAAAAAGTTTATTGGTCAGCAACACTCGGGTGCTACGAAACAAGTGACCCTCTAAATTGTGCCGTTTGTTTTTATTTGATCAGAAGTACTTGTTAATTCACTGTAATTTTAATATACTGTGTGAGAGAATATTATGAATATTTTTAATTATTATATTTTGCACTTGACAGCTTTGTCACTCACTAACTAACCTATAAACCTGGTAGGGTTTTACTTCTCACCATGGTTTGAACAAAGTGTTCATTTTGCTTAATGGATCAAATAAATAATATTTGTTAATGGAAAGTGTACTGCCTTTTCTTTTTAATATTGTATTTAAATGGATGAAAATTCTGAAAAGACTTTTTTTCTGGGGAACATAAAAGACATTGTTTCGAGAAAATATATTTTGAAAAATGTTTGGTTATCAACATTCAAAATGTCTTATTTCACGTTCCCCAAAAGAAAGAAGTAAGTGAATGAAATGAGTCAATTTTGACAGTTTTAATTTTTTGGGATCCCTGTAATGAGACTGCACTTCAGATTTCTTACTATAACCACCTCTGAAGTTATTAAAGTCACCTTGGTCAGTCAGCAGCCTAAGGGCATGGCCAGTTGATGCCTTAAAAGCTGGCTCTGCGACGAAAAGGCCTGTCCACAGTGCCGATCTACCTGTCCCCTTTGTCTATTGTCTGGTATAGTGGTAGTCAGCCAGTGGGTTGGACTACCTCATGTGAGGCAAGAGGTGGGGGGCAGAGGATGGCAGAGAGGAGTTAGACACCTATACTGCAGGCACCGCTGGTCAGTCTCAGTCATGAACATTGCCTTACACAGAAAGAAGTAAGACTGGTACCGTGAGGAGAAGCAAAACGGCAGAATGATGAGGTGCTGGAAGCATTCAGAAGCCAGTCTGGAGGACCCACAGAACATGGTGAGAGTTTATTGCTGTTTTCTATTTGCAGTATGCATACTTCAGATTATTGCACAAATATGTCAGTTTGTGTTTTGCTTAACTGTGCTTTATGGTTTGCTTAAACCATAAATATCCTGTTATATGGATGTGCTTTAAATAAAGCATGGAGTGAGATGATTGTGTGCTTGGATTTTCTAGCACTGTGGTCCCATGAGCTCCTCCAGGGTTCCTCACAAAGTTCTCTGGGGAAGTATTGCTGCCATGCTGCTCATTGTTATCATTGCTCTCGGTGTGACCGCACATCTAGGGCTACAGCACAAGACACAAGTAAGAGTCCAAGAAACCATTTTTTCATGCAATGCAGTGTTTTTTTTTTTGCTTTTATACTAGTGGAAAGAAAATAGCTTTTTTTTTTTTTCATGAATCTCCATTTCAGTAGCACTTGCATCCCTTTCCTGTTTCATTCCTGTCTATGTTCTTAAGGTTTTTATGGGGGGTTTGTTCATCATCACCTGATTTATGTAAGGTTTCCTTCTAAACATTGAAAAAATATATTTACATTTTGACAGTATTTTCTGATTTATGGAGTTATAACCATCCAAAATCTCCTCTGTAAAAACCTTTAACATATCAAAATGAAGCAAGAAATTTGAATCTGGCTTTATCCAGTGATCACTGTTCTTCCAAACTATGTAAATAAATACTTAATTACACAATTCTGTATTTGCATAATTTAAATGTAACGTTTAAAAAACTGAATGCAAATGCAAAACACTTTCTCGACAGTCTTCGTTGCAGGTTGTCAGAATTCCCGATCACACAGGTGAATTGATCAATCAGTCGGCTCTGATTGACAAGATCAACAATGTAGTGACCTACTCTGTGACTTCCCACGTCAACCACACCTCCACAGTGATTTTTGACATGAGACACGTAAGGCCCTTTCTTTTTCTATGGATCAGGCTTTTCCTCTAAAGCTTAGTGACATTTCCCTTTTGCTCTTCCTCAGGGGCTGGTATGCTATAAACCTGACAACCAGGACAGCTGCTTTCTTCGTCGGATGGAAAGTTTGGATTACGAGAATGTGCAATCTGAACTGAAAAAGTCGGAGAAACAGGTAAAATATTGCTGCTTGTTGAGTCTCCTAGTTTTGTATTAGACCAGAAGATCAGATGGTGTGATTATGGCAAATTAATCTTACAATATTAAATTATATATAAATACAAAAAATAAAGATTTGTTTTTTAAGAAATTCAGCATAGCATATACAGAATCAATTAATCAAAAATGACAGTGTTCTATAATGTAACAAGATTTCTATTTCAAATAAATGCTGTTTTAAAACTTCCTATTTATCAAATATAGAGGGTATAATGGATTTCACAAAAACATTGATAATGATAAGAAATGTTATCATATAAGCATATTAGAATGATTCTTGAAAGATCACGTGACAACGAAAAAGGATAATTCACCTTTGCCATCACAGGAATAAATTGTTAAAGTCTATTTTTTACAATATGAATGAGAATGTCAGTGTGAAATGCTTTGGTGTATTTAACCGGATCTTATTATTTTGGGCACAGCAGCTTTTTAAAAACTTGTACACCATATGTACCTAAACATAAAGGTGGCTGGCAAATTAACTGACACTTGAACGCAGCACCACCCCAGTGCTCTTGGGTAAATTAGAGAGCTCTTTTGGCTGCTTTCTCCTCCGTGACTCCAGAAAGGGAGTAATGGACCGCACCAGCTCAGGAGGGCTTTAGTGTAGCCGAGTCCGAATTCCAAAGACCATCTGATCCACCTTGGCTGGATCGCATTACAGGATGGGACCACAGGGTGCACAATGGCCACTCTGTTGGCTTTTTCCTCTTATAAGTCACAACTGGAAAGACAGAGCTCCTTTCCGCAAACAGAGCAGAGACCTGTGTTGGACACACTTCTCTCAGCACTTAACAAGCCAATTCATGCGCTCGGTTATGATCTGTGCAGAACGGGATGGGTTGATGAACCGATAAGTATCGCTGACCACTTAAAATCTTGGTCTCAGTTGAGATTTTTGCATCATTGCGTTTGATTAAAGCCATTAGGAAACTTAATCTATGGTCAATAGCCTTTTGAACAAGATTTCCAATTT
The DNA here is from genome assembly GCA_032357445.1 of Enteromius radiatus. Taxonomy (NCBI): domain Eukaryota; kingdom Metazoa; phylum Chordata; class Actinopteri; order Cypriniformes; family Cyprinidae; genus Enteromius; species Enteromius radiatus. The sequence goes on along the minus strand of JAUCMS010000019.1, from coordinate 4,742,769 downwards.
TTGCTGCACAATGAGCTATTGAGAAGCATAAACTGCCTGTCGCAGGTTCGCTCAAGCATTACTCCACTTTAGCAAGTGTCTATCTGATCTCTCAGAGGAGTAAGTGGTGTAATTACAAATGCCTTTTGTACTAGAGGAAACGCTTAAACCCCTCAAGACACAATTATGCGATCGGGAGTTATACGTTCACACAGGAACAATATAGCGAGCCTGTATCACACCATTAGAGGATCATTTACTCGGCAGTGATATACAGTGAGATATGTGATGATTCTCACAGGTTCGTCAGGTCTGGGTGGTGGGAAATCAGACTGAAAAACACACAGAGTTTTTGGGAGTGCTGTCTGGCAGTCGTGTGGAAGCTTCCACCCTTCAAGAACCTCTTCAGTCCCTGTGTCAGCAGGCCTCTGTGTACTGGACTAGACGATCTGACGGTACGAGTATGTGGTAACACTTTCCTTGTTACACGTTACTGTTATGTACTTACTATTATAATAATAATTAATGATGCATAATTACATGCGAGTAACCCTAAGCCAAACCATATAGTAAGTACATGTAGTTCATTAATATTACTCTCTGTAACAAAAACACCTTAATGTGAAACTGAGCGTATTAATATTACATTTTGTAACACTAAATTGATTAAAAGAGAAAGTTATTTATAATGTTACACAAAATTTATATTTAAAATAAATGGTGTCTTTCAAACTATCTATTCATCATAGAATCCTGAAAAAACTATGCATGTTTAGACTAAAGTATTAGGGCAGCACAACTGTTCACAGTTTTCCTTGAATACCAAATCTGCATATTAGAATGATTTCTAAAGAATCACGTAACACTGAAAATTGGTATAAAATAAATACAAAAGAAACCTCTATAAAAAATCGTACTGACCCCAAACTTTTTAAGGAGATGAGCCTGATCAACTGATTGCAACTTTTATATTATTTAATGGGTAAAATATTTGAAATAATCTGCATGTAAAGTAGTTGTGGTACAATTAAATTGTAAGATTAAGGCCTGGTTACACAGACAGGGCTTAGGTTAAGCCAGGATTAGGCTAGAGTTCAACTAGAACATTTAAGTATCTTTTAGAAACGTGACCTAGAAAAAGAAAAAAAAACATTACTGGTGTCAGCACTGATATTTTAAGATTTAAATTAAATCAGCTCAGACATGCATATTAGACTCGGACTAGGTTTAAGCCTTGTCTGTGAAACCGGGGGTAAGATTAAGTTGTACATTTGGATATAACTTAACATAGAAAAGCTAGAAAGGATATTTATTAGCTCAGAAATCATATTAAAAACGCATATAGCGTACACGGTCTCTTTTTGCAATAATACTGAAACAGTAAGTAATTCGACATTTACAAACTGGCTCTGTTCATTTTTATTGTAAATGCCTCACTTTGTTTTTGTTAAACAAAATGCAGTGTTGAGTTATAATTGTAGCCAGAATATTCAATGTTAAAACATAGTATAAATAGATTTTTGTTACAAGAGAATGTATGGGAGACACTTTGTAACAGGAAAAGCACATGCCGAGTTGCTCTTTAAAGAGCGCAGTGTGGCAGAAACCTAATCCAGTAGTGCAGTGAGATGGAGTTGTGACCTTTTTTAGAGTTGCAACCAGCAGAGCATGAACGAGGAACAGGACATTGATTATGATTGTCATCGGCACATCTATAGAAATAAGAACCTTGAGATTTCTTTCCTTTTTTTTTTTCCTGAAGGTCCCGGGAAACAAAGACTTATTTACTTCTGCATCGACATCTGCTTTCCCAGCAACATTTGTGTTTCTGTCTGCTTCTACTACTTGCCAGAGTGACATTCCACATACCAGCACACGCCAGGGAAACAAACAAATGCGTTCACATCCATGAGAGCAACTGGAGAGGCTCCACAAATGCCATATTTAATGCCAGTCTGGCCACGAAGGCGGAACCATCTTGTCATGTTATCTGCTAAATCCTTATCTTCACCTTCTCTAGTATTAAGCCCCATTTTCCAGTGGCGTTTGAACATGACTCAGCTCTAAGACTCACTCCAGCTTGTATCTTGTAACCTGATGCAGATGAGTAATGGAAAACACTGTTGGGTCTACAATAAAGCACCATTGTGTTCAAACATTCAGATATATTTGAATGAGTATTTCATTTTAGAAAGGGAATAAATTCAGTGATGTCTGGATAATAATCAAAAGCTTAATATATTTATTGACAAAACTGGCAGGTGCATATTAACATGTATTTGAATTTGCTACGATAAGAATACAACATTTAGAAAGTCTTTATCATCGTTAAGGGTTTTCATTAATGCAACAAAAACTTTTGACACTTGTATGCATTCGATTGAATACAATGAGGATGGTCATGAAATGCAGATGTCAGGCATTATTACCAGCAGAATGAGCTTCTGGATACTATCCAAGCACACTGTCATTGAAAGCCAAACACACCACGGCCTTCTGATGGCCACTGTACTCCCGCTTGATCTCTCCGGTCTCCACACACCACAGACGTGCAAGGTTATCTGAGGAGGCTGAAAAAGGACATGCAACATGAACAAACTAATTCTTCTTCACAAGATTCTACTAAAAAAAGGAAAAAGTTTGCAAACTCAAGACAACTAAAGGGAATGATACTCAACCATTACAAAAAGATATTATTGATGCTCCAAGAGGCACATACACAATATAAAAAAATAATAAAGTAAACGTCTTAACAGTTTAATTTTTATCTTGCAGGACATAAATACAAATCTCTTATAGGATTCAGATCTATTTTAAATCAGTCTTTTACTAATATTTAAATTAATAATTTGATACAATATTCTTACAAACATATTTTTACATTGTACTCATATTTGAAAAAAGTAACTAAATCTGTAGAACCTAGTGCTGCGAAAATAAATGTTTGTTTACATAATACATTACTGTTAATATTTCTACATATTTACAAACAATATATATATTAGATATATTTCTTAAATGCATACATGTATGTGTAATTATACATATGTATTTATATATATATACATACAAATATACACAGCGCTAGTAGAAACACCTGTAATTACATAGCCATTAAACTCATACAACAAAACATTGTTTTACTGTACGCGTACTTACTGTACAGTGTACATATAGTACTGCGTAATATAACTACATGGGTTAAGGTTAGATTTAGGGGTAGATTCAGGCCAGGGTTACTACCTAGTTATTTGTAATTACTACAATGTGCAGTAGTATGTACATGCATAACAGAACTGTAAAAGTTACATGCAATAAACTCATGAACGTAATAAATACATTGTAACAATCTATTTTTTTGGATACAAGTAGAAAGGGATAGTTCGCCCATAAATTACAATTCTGTCAACATTTACACACCCTCCTGTAGTTCCAAGTCTTTACGAGTTTCTTCTGTTGAACACGAAAAATATAATGTGAAAATATTGGTAAGCCATTGACTTCCATAGATTGGATACAGGTTTGGAACAACTTGAGGATGAGTGAATAGTAACAGAATTTTACTTGCTAGAGAAAACCCCTCATATAAAGTGGGTCCAAAGATGAAGTGCAATGAACATGTAAACTTATGATCTTCTCATATTAGTGAAACATTTGATCTGTATAAGCTGTATATGTTCACCTGTAACTATGTATTGCGAATCTCCAGAGAAGGCGCAATCCCACATCCAGCCTCGGGACGTCTCTCCTGGGTTGTTACTCTTTATACTCAGCTCTGTCATCAGAGAGAAGTTGGAGGTTCTCCAGATTTTACAGGTCTGGTCAGCAGAGCATGTGGCCAATAATCTAGCAAAGAGTTGAAAACATAGTTGCACTGATTTGTGTCAGTAATCTTTTACAGTTCCTTAGTTAAGATTTTTGTAAAAGACACTTACGTGGAGTCTGGGCTGAATTTGCAGCGTAATGAGTAGCGTTTGTGTGCAGGGATCTTGGTCTTGGGTATCAGCTGTGTCACCTCATCGCCGATTCCTCCAGCCAAGTTCCACACATAACAGTTACCCTACAATCAAAAACAAATCAACCAAATCTGATTCTGACACCGTGGATTAGCAAAACCTCATTAGTCATGTGAAATATTGATTAACATATGATTATTATTGGTTACTGACCGAGCTGTTGACTGCGGCCATGTAACTGGCATCAGGATCGATATGGACTGAATTGACAGACACATCTGGCTCGGGGATGAGCTGTTCATTGTGGTCTGTTTTCAAATCCCAGATATGGATAACACCACTTTGGTCCCCAACAATTAATTCAGCCTGAAGCAAATACAAAGTTTTTTTTATTGGTTTTCTTGTGAGTAGTAGTAATAGCAGATAATTATATCCAACTGACCTGATTGGGATGAAGACAAACACAATTAATAGGTGCATTGACTTGAAATATTCTTTGGCACTGTAGATTCCTTGACCTGAATGAAAACAGTACTATTATAAACACATTTCCAAACGGCCTTTGTAGACAAAGCAGACAGCATGTTACCTCAAGTCCCAGATGCGAGCCATGCAGTCTTCTCCACCCGTGTACATCCACCTCCCATCCTCGTGAAAGCCAACAGACGTGATGTTCTTGCTGACACCATCGTAATTGATCACAGGGTTTGGATTATTTGAGTTTAAGTCATACATGCGTATGTGTTGATAACCTGAAATGGAAGAAAAAAGTACAGTGAGGAAACTATACAGGCAGTGATTAAAAGAAAAATACAGTTTGCATAGTTAACAGCTTTATATTTACCAGCAGCAGCAATCATGCTCCTATCAGGTGTCACTTCAAGGGAATTTACCTGCTGGTGTTTGTGTTAAGCATCTTTAAAGTATTCTTGCACCTAAATAAACTCACTAATCCTATACTGTACAGGATGTACCAGCAGTTCCTTGTGAAAAAGTAGTACACTTCAGAAAAGACTATATGGATGTATTTTACTTTAGAATAGTTTGCAATCAAATAAAATTGTTTTAAATTTAATGTTAATGAAATGCAATTAGTTACTGATGTGTGCTTTTGACCAACTGGGACTTTCATAGTTACTTGAAAATATAATTGAAAATATGGTTTAAGTGTATTGCTAAATGTATGAACCATTTATGATAATACATATAATATCTACTAAAACTGATCTTGTATTTAAATATATGTGTAATTACACATGTGCAGTAATTAAGTTGCATTATATTTAAAGGTCCGCTAAAGCACAGAATTAAGTGCTTTAGTATCTTAGTCATAACATCAAAATAAGTGTATTTATTTAAAGCATGACAAAAGATGATTAAGTGACTGAAGTGATTTAAAATGTACTTTAAAACGAGGTGTGAAACTTCAAACTTCACTGGCATTATTACAAAGTGTACAACTGTGTTTAGAAACATGGAAATATTGAATTGCATTTATATCTGTAATATTATGAAAGTGTGTTTAAAAAAAATACTTGATGGATTTGAAAAATCTGAAATACACTACAAAGGAGAATTCGGTACAATTACATCACTCCTTTTTCACGCGGGGTAAAGGTCTAGGTATCTGCGAGGCATAGCTCGTGCTCGTGAAGGATACAGAGTCCTGGTGCTGGACGGTTCTCGTGCAGATGCCACTGTGAGCCTGCCAAAATCTGACGGTATGATCATATCCAGCGGTGGCGAGTATCACCGGATCACTGCCGACGGTGCCTTGATTCACATTCATGATGAACTCAAAGCAGACCTAATGACAGCTTCACAGGAGAATTTCCAGACTCGTTTTAGCTGATATCTTCAAGAACGTACCTTGATGCGTGTTTATATACGTGTTTCTGTAAATGGTTTGTGTTGGCAATAACAATAAAACTTGTGATAGCTTGGTATACATGTGTTTTACTAAAATGCTTTTCTAAAAAATAAAATTGGACAAGCTTGTTAAAAATAATTGAATTTACATCGGTGTTCTTACCTGATGGTGAAGTCTGCAATAGAAATCCGATTAGATAAGTGTAAAAATATGATCTCACTTGAGCATTATTTACAGAGATGTCACCTACGCGGTGCTCCTTCCAAAACCGTCCGCACCGAAACAATTCTTGAATAAAAGGTTCCGAGGCAGAACAGTGTTGATATTTAATGTTTTTATTTGTTAAAGAAGTAAAAAAAAAACAATTGTTTAAAACAAACATGCATGGACGCACCAAATTAATTAGTTTAAAGAGCTTATTTGCAACACAATGAGATCAAATGGATCATTGGAACAAAATGTCAAAAATATATATAATTATTCACAACATATGCATTTGAACCAAAGTGAAGGCCTACATTTTATTTGTTTTCACATGAGGAACAATGTTGCAAGTTTTGCAAAACAGCATTAAACCACAAAGGAGGCAAAGTTTTGCTTCACTTCAACAGGGTCAGCGAGTGCACATGACAAAATGCTTGCCCTCATTCCACTTCTGCTTCTAGTAGATGGAACAATCTACATTTTAAAACACAGAGTGAGTTATACCCTTAATATTCAATTTTCTAAATAAATTGCAAATGACAAACATGAATAACCTTTAGGTAGATTTTGCATCTTTCCAGAAGAAACTTCCACTTCAGAGTTGTCCTCTGAGACTCCGACAGACGCAAAAACTCCTCTGTCTGTCAACAAAAATGTTTTACGTTTACTCAGACATACAGACATCAGGACAGATACAGGCAGTCTTGACTTAGCTCACTCTGTATCCCAGGGTTTTCTCAGCCACTGTTCCTGTCAGGCTGCACGACTGCACACTACCAGTGTGATCGCTGATGTCCACCAGCAGATCAAAGCCTTCAGTGGCCTGGAGCTGTTGTCCTTGATTTGGACAGGCGTCATTGGAACATGTCTGACTCTCCTCATTGATTCGAAATTTGCATTTGGCACTGGTGGAGAAGTTATTTGGTGAAACTCAGGCTTGTGAGTAGTGGACTCTTGCATAAAACTGTCAAGGACTGCACACTTACCATCTCTTGCGTATGATCTTTGAAATAGAGGAATTTAGTTCCAGACTTGTGATGAATCCAAATATTATGCAGTGAAACACCTCAGCATGTTCTTGGCTTCTGGCTTTAAGTTTTTCCACAGTCAGAATATCACTAATGTAATCCACTGAGAAATAAATAGAAGGATACCGTTTTAGTGGCAACACTTTTTGTTTTATATTAGTTAAGTACAAAAAATACTTTTAAAGTATTTGTTAATCTTAATGTTAATTTCAGCATTTATTAAGACATTAATAAAACCAAAGTTGCATTAATGTTAACAAAGTTTATTAAATGCTGTAACAAATTGCTTAGGTTAGGAAAAGTTCACCCATAAGCATAAGTTAAATATTACAGATATTGTTCTTAAAACAGTTTTTTTTTTATTCACAAGATTACTTATAGAATATTGTGATGTTTTTATCACCCTTTCACTGTGTAGAGGATCCATTTGTTAAGTAAGTGATGTAATGCTAAATTTCACCAAATCTGTTCAGTACTTCCTGGATGGGCTGAGGCTTGGTATATTTTAATCTTTGGATGAACTATTAATGCATTAACTAATGGGACCTTATGGTGAAATGTTTCTGTATGAACCACACATTGTTAATGTGGTCCAGGTACATGACATGACTTACATTGCACATCGTCACCTGAGAGGATGTCTTGGTCATCCAGTCCTCCTGCTTCTAGCAGTTCCTTTATAGATGTGTACAGCTGGTTGGCTTCTGCAGTATCTAAAATGTTATTGAAAACAATGTAGTGTTGTTTTATGATACTTGTTAAAATATAACGATAATAAAAATATTATAACTCGAAGTATTTAAATAGATCTAGCAAATCACATCACTACCAGGGTTGAGGGTAATGATTGTCTTTGACGTGGCCGTTGCAATCATACAATTGCGAAAGCTGTCAAAAGTGATGCGGGCATCTGCGATAAACAGCACTGAGAGAAAATAGATCAAATGAATTTCAATCATCACATATTAGAAATTGCCAATAAACCCAAATAAACATTATTATACCTGTTTCTCTTTGTGTCAGTGCTTGTACCAGCCTAATAGTCTCTTTATCCCAGCTGAAAGAAAAAAAAAATTATGAAATCACTCAATTTAGTTTTTAGGGTGGATATTTGTTGTTGTTGATTTATTTCTCTCTCTTTTTTAATTATACTGAATTTAATTGTACTCACCACACAAAAGGAAAAGATTTCCCGGTGTCATCAAAGAGTTTTATTTCTAACCTCTGTCCTTTGCGTCCATCAGATTTTGTAAAGAATTTCTCCTCTCCAATCTAAATGATAAAATCTCAATCACTGAAAAGGATCACATCTATACTTTTGCCCACCAGCCACTAATACCAGGTTGTTAAATTCCCTGACAGTGAGGAGGGCTGGCAGTACTGTAAATTGTGGGAATCTAACCGATTGCACAGCTGCTAGGATGTTAATAATATGTCCATCCAGACTCTCTCCATTTGCAGTAATATCTCCCAACGAATAGAAGTCCCTTGAATCTTTAATTGGCATGTGGAATAGTGGCAGAATCCTGGCCTCTGTTTCTAAATCTGAGCATATCCTAATGCTTGAGTGAGTCTCTGTTACCAACAGCCTGTAGGAACTGAAATAAAATATGTAGGCTATCACTTACTTGTAAACTTGTAGAATGACGACAGAGTAATGCTTCTGAATGTGATTTTTTTTTTACCTGGGTGTTAAAGGGCAAAATCTTTCTTCTTTCTCATAGTCTTTGGTCACAACGAGGGGATTTTCAATTACAACTAAAACAGAGGAGGCTTTTTTTGGTTTACAGTGTCAGTTAAGTGCATTAGAAGTTAATTAGAAGTGTTTTTGTTAACAAGGGTAATTGGAATCTAGATTATTGATTTCTACTGAAAATCTTACCACAATCCCCAATCTGAAAGCGACTGCTCAGTCCTTGGATGTATTCCTCATTTCCCCATGCAGACACATTGATAAAATGTTCTGGTGAATCTTTGATGGTAAAGCTGAAAGTAAACCTTTCAGAGCCAGCATCTGAAATAAAAATAAATGACTGCACATTATAGGCTATATAAATAAATAAATAAATAAATAAAGATAAATAGATAGATAGACCAACTTTTCCGATCTGGAAATCCTCTAGAATCAGTTTTTCCAATTATCACTCCTACCACCTTCTGAAAATGAAAAGGCTTTATTATTTATTTGGTTATTTTTATAATTGAAAACATATTACTTTCAGGCACTGTTTAAAGGCCAGTTTTCTTAACAAAATCGAACAACACAACATGTACAAGTACAGATTACTTATGAGAAATTCCCCTACTGCTAATTATTTCTTCAAATTAAGACACCAGCATAACCAGGCACTAAGTAACTTATTTTGATATTTGTCTGCGAGGTTCTCACCGAGTGTGTGATGTTTATGTTTAGGTCACTAATTGGCACGTAGTTTCCGATTGGACCATACATCATTTTCATACCTGAAACACATTGTCACAAAAAAAACTTCGCGACATGACGGCAATTTTTTTTATCTGCCAAACCAGCAAAGGAGAGTCGTCAAAAAAAGCTAACGTAAGTACCTTCATTTAAAACCTGAAAAGGTAACATTAACGCTGAGGTAAAAGAGTTTTGTCGCTAATTGTTACTTTTTCTGAACCTTACTCTATATAACATAGTGTAAATTAATTAAACAGTGTGTTATTATTCGTTAAGCTTAACAGCCACTACTAACCACCTTGGGAAATGTCGTTTGCTCCTTACACAGTCACCGACAGCAGATGCAGCAATTGGCGGGTCTGGAACTTTGAAATTTGACCGTTAATCACTAGCGGCGTCATTTTGGCGGTTCACCACGTTTCTGGTGACATATTGTAGAAAGGTATAAAAATATAAAAATATCAATAACCATTACTATATGGCTGTAATACTGTGGATGCATATAGCTGAAATCCACTGCTGAAACGAACTTAACCGTTTAAGTTTTAGATTTAGACTGAAATCTATAAACCACTGCTGAAACGAACTGAGAATTGTTGCATAGGCTAACCCCTTTATTTAGCTATATGTGTGTATGTATATGAACTGCATTGTGTTGGATTTATTGATTTCTATTGGACAAATAAAAAAATGCTCTGGATCTTAGTTTCCCATTCATTTCCTAAATTAAGGATTTTTTTTTTTTGGAGTTACTTTACTTTGTTGAATTGAATCCATTTGTGTGTTATTGTGTCAAATGAGGACATACATTTTAATAATGACATTACTCCATCCCCCAATTTTTCGAAATGCTTAAAAAAAAGAAAAAAGAAAATCTGAAATAGCAGAAACTAGGTTTAGGTGTAGGGTTGGTGTGGCATTAGCACATACAGTTTGTACAGTATAAAAAACATTACGCCTGTGGAATTATCCCTTTTTTTTTTTTTTTTTTTTACAAAAACCAAAAGTGTGTGTGTGTGTTCAGGTGGCAAACTTACCGCTAAAGATTAAGTAAACTATTTTTTTTTTTAAATGATGATTTTGCCCAAATTTGTCCCAAAGGATGCTTGAGTGTTAAAATTTTTTTAAAATAAAATAACAATAAAATAAACAAACATAATTAATTTGATTCATACTTTACTAATGGAAAACAAAACAAAAAGACACTTTCTGTGTGACAGAAACATGATTTTCAAAATATGCCTTTATGGCAGATAATAATAAGAAAACTGGATTCAATGACAAAAATTAGGTAAAAAAAAAATTCTAACATGCCATTTTAACGTTAAAATTATTTTGTTCATGGTATTAATAACCATCATCATAATAGTGACCCTTGCTGTAAATTGCTTTAGGAAATTACTTAAGGTTCACAACTACAATTTTAAACAAGCAACATTCCAGACTGGTTTTAATCAGAAAGTAATTTCCTTCATTCATCTTGCACATGCTCATATCAGCTTATGCAGACTAGTATAAAAATAGAGCAACTACTTTAGTTTCTGTGGCATCAAGGACGGTCAAAATATATCTGTGAACAGGATCTCCACTTGGGGCTTTTTCCTTGTCCACTTCATTAGCTGAACATCCCGTAACCAAAGTGCGTGCAACAGCAGCCTCATCAGCATGGATTTACCTCGCTTATTGTTTATCAACCTTATCTGATTGGGAAAAAAGTATGAATTAAAATGGTTACTCATTAATGTAAATACAAATAAAGCCATTGGATACTGTTGTGATTATACAGAAAATATACATGTCAGTACATACAGTGACTTACCTTTTGGGACAAACTTAAGCGAGTGACTGAATATTCAAAAACGTGATAAGCCCTCCTCCGGCCCATCGTTCAGAAACTCATGGCCTAGTCCATTGCCACACTTGCCACACAAAACCTGCACATGGGAATGAAACGTGTATAAATATGCAGAGAAATTATTTGTGGTGTCTGTAAATGTTAACAAATAAAAAGAAACATCAGACCTTGTAGGCTGTTAACGTCTCCATGTGCTTTGTTACACTGTCCTCTCGTACAGTCTCTGTGAAGGCAGGCCAGGGGGAGGAATGATCATATTTGGATCTGCTTGAAAAGAGTGGATGCCCACACTGAGAGCAAACATATATACCTGCAGAAAAACAATAAATCAGATGTCCTTCCTGTCCTTTTTGACAAGCTTGTGAAACAGACACTTTGTTTTCTATAGTAATATTTAAGCATATAAGTTGGTTAGCAATTTTTTTTTTGCTACAGTTCAGCTAAGTTTTATAAACGGTTACATCATAATCTTCCCTAAAGGTAAAGGGAAGGGAGCAGGTTGTGGAGAGGAAATAATGAAAAACATAACTTACCGCGTTTAAAATGATCTTTATAATACTCCTTCCCGAAAAACGAACAAAATGACATTGTTTGGTACAGATCAGTAGATAAAACAAACAGTGTATGTGCAGATCAATCGCAAGGACAAGCTGATAAACTAAAGGACTATAATGTTCCGGTCACGTGACCATTACAAAATTGACCTTCCTCTGAACAACCATTAGGTGTCAGTGCTAACCAACCGAACACTCATGTCAACGTGGAAACGCTTCATATATTTTTTAATCAATAAAGGTGCTTTAATAAATCAATTCGTTTAAAAGATTAATAGTTAGTCTAATTAAATACATTACGAATAAATTAATTTCAACCTATCCTACAGAATGAATGCTATATGTTTCAGGAATTTTTACATAGACATATATAGAGATTTTTTAAGCAACATCAACCTTTTAAAAAAAGTAACGAAATACAGTTGGGTCAAAGATCACAATTGAAAATTCAAGTACGTTTATTTACTAATTTACAAATGGCAAAGAAAAGACCTTTTGAGTTCAAAAATTACAAACACAAAAGAAATGTCAAGACCAGCAGGTTGACATTTAAATATGGCATGTTGGTATTTAACCCTATAAGGTCTACTGCATCATGTTTTATACACAAGAGGCCTCTAAATGATCAACATGAAATCAAATCACGTGTGTATCAGTTATTTGCACATTTACATTTATCAGTTATCACTGTA
>JAUCMS010000019.1:4712905-4726568 GCA_032357445.1 Enteromius radiatus | reverse complement strand
GTGACACGAATGAACTAATGAGGGCAAAACCAAAAGACAATGACAGCGGGGGAGCACAGGACAAGACACAATGGAACGCGCCACGGCGTGACAAATAAGACAGCTATCCGATAGCTGTAATCAAAATTTAATCATATTCAGAATAGCCACCATAGCTTTATGTATGTATTTATTGACATTTGTCAGTAAATAAATAATAAAATAAGGAAGTAAATTAGAACATAGTTAAATTACTTTTTAAAATTAAATTGTTTTCTAAAATGCAGCATAAGAAAATATAATAAACTTGTATTATGCATATTACATTACATAGTCCAGCAAGTATAACCTGAATATATGAATTCTGAAAGTGCTGTACATGTAAACGTGGTCACTGTTACAAATTCAGGACAAATGTAGAGTTTTTAGGATCATCGGCGTGTCGTGTTGTGTCTTTATAAGCGTATGGATGTTGCGGCAGAGTTTTTTTTTTTTTTATCGGGATTAAAGTGGACTCCAGCCATGCTTCCTATAATCAGATTGAGGAGCTGCTGCTCGCAAAATCACATCTGGATGCAGCCTGTAAGGGGGAGGAGTTAGTTTCTATGGGGACACACAGCTTCACAGTAATAAAACAGCGATGCGCTGCATTAAGTGTAGTAATAATTTAAAACTCCGGAGGATCCTCGCGCTGTACAGTCCAGATTTACCAAGCGACATCTGCACAGCTCTGCGTCTATAATGAACGATATAAGCGCACATCGCTCTTTAACGGTATCTTGTTTCATAAAGTCTGATGTCAAGCTGTGTGCAGACCCATGATTCACGCAAGAAGGTTTAAGAAAGTGTCATCTGTCTTTTCTCTGGGAATGATTCACGAAACTGCGACTCACTGTTACTGACAGAACGCAAAAGCAGATTTTTTATTTTTTTTTATTTTTTTTTGGAGAGCAGGCGATGGTGCAGAAATTGGGTGAGTTCAGTCTTTTGAAATTATCTCCATACTAAATGTAACAAAGTTGCTTTAATATGAATATTCTACTTAATTTATATGAATCCTACAAAGCAGTAAACCATCTGCCTTGATGAAACACCTACTGTTTTGCCTGTTAGTTGCAACAAATTAAAGTTTATCGTACTGCTCAGTACTTGTATTCGTCATTGGCACTTGTCTCTGAGAATTATTAATAAATTTAATCCATCTGAAACATTTGCTTGAGTTTAAATCCAGTTCATCTGACATTAAGCAGTGCTATTAATCTGCTGAGCTGTGTCAGACAAATCTGAAAGAATTTAAAGGATTTTACAGTATTTTATGTATAATATCAGGTATTATATATATGCATGCAATTTTTTCTATCTAACAGCAAATATTCTACAGAAGTCTGTTTATTGTCTATCATTGTTTAGTCCAGATGGTCGCCTTTCAGTAGGCTGTCCATCAACATGTTGTTTTACTACCATTCATCCAAACACAGTAGGCTACCTCAGATGTGATGATTAAAGACATTATGTGTCCAAGTCTGCCTAAGCTTAAATTAACAATCAATAGCTATTTATAGGGGATGAATGTTTCACTATATATTGTTTTAAGGCTGTTGTGAATTATAACCACAGCAGACTGTGGTTTATGCAAATTTTATATATGCTTATTGCCTATACTGTTGATTATTCTAACACATGAGAGAGTTCTGAAATAGTTTACATATGCCCTTGAACAGTCTGTTGTTTTATTATTTCATCAGTCCATTTTGAATGAAGAAGGGATTAAAGCGAGTTTGCCATGAATTGGTGTCACAGGGTTACATAACCACAGAAGGCAGTCTTTAACTTACATTTAAATGTCTTACTTGACCTAGAAAGACTTGTTTTTGCTTTTGCATTGAGCACTGAATGAAAACACTACGTCTTATGGGCAAAGTTTAGGGACCAAATACATGCTGAAATGTAACATTAACAGAGAAAATGCGTATGCTCAACAAAACTGTTCTTGCTCTTTTACTTTGCCATTTATATATAGGCTATTATCATACACAAAGTTCATGAACTGTCTTAAATATTTCTTAAATCATTATATAACAACATAGTGTTGGAGCATCACTTTTTTAAACAGAATTTCAGAGTAGGTAGATCTCCCAAACCCTACTTATGCATTATGTAATAACTATAGACTAGACATTATTCAAGTGGGGTCATAGAGATTTTGACTCAAAGGTCCCATGAGATATTTGAAGGCTCCTTCATAGGTTAAGATATTTTCTGGTGTTTTCATACTTTTTTACTTTAAATAAATAAATTAAACATGATTCATTTTGTGAATCCAGAAACTTAAAAGTAAAACCAGAAACCAGAAAAGTAAAAATGAAAATAGTTTTCGCTAATTTTGTTAAAATGTAATTTAAGATGTATTATCTTATTACAACTGATTGGAATAACCTTATCTTATTATACAATTAATTGAAATAAGCCTTGATAAGAACTACTGCTGTTTAAGAACTATACTGCTGTCGAGGGAGAAGTGTTACTTTCTTGTAGCTCAAAACTCAGTCAATTATTTGTCCCAAACGAGCATTGCCAATGAAAGGATCTTCTTCATAGTCATCATATTCTGTAACGCTCTATTACATTACACTCTATTCAACTGCTGATGGAAGTTGAAGCAAAATGACTGTGTTGTCCATATATCTTGAGGCAAAATAGTTTAATTGTCTTTTTTGCTGACTCGAAGATTTTTTACTTGTGCTCTTTAGAGATAAATCATGGCAGGGATGACAGGAAATGAAGGATCTCACAAATTGGCTGGTGGGACCCAGAGGCCAGGTTTACAGCCGAAGCAGGACATGGACAAGAAAAGCATAGTTATCCAACTGACGGACACAGAGGGAGAATGGGACAATCTTGATGACACTGACCTCATATTCACGTTGGACTGTGAAGGTAAAAAGTCTCTCAGCTCCCTCCGAAACCAAAGGCCATGTTCGGTTGACATTCAGACAGAGGGGGAATGGGGTCTCAGCTCACCTGCATTCAGTGTTCCCCTTTCTCCATCTTCTCCGGGCTCCTTGGGAAACTCTTTTCCCCCGGGGTCTGGCTTCCTCTCACCCACTCACCGGCCCTTGGCTAGCTTAGTGAAGTCCCTATCTACAGAACTGGAACTGAAAGAGTCTTCTCTAAAGCCCAAACCACTCCTCAGTCTTGTAAAGTCGATTTCCACCGAGCTTTCTCGCAGTGAGCCGGAGGTGTCTCAATCCAGGTCTGATTCCAAGCTCAATTTGCATTTGTTGTCGCAATTCACCCAGTCCAAAAGCCGCAACGGTGACTCCCGCACTGCCCCTCCATCTCCAGTCAACTTGTCCCCCACCGAGCCCAAAGCCAGCTTCTTCAAAATGGAGCTGGAGGACACCCGACGCAAGTTCTCGGAGGCCATGC
Source organism: Enteromius radiatus (assembly GCA_032357445.1). Taxonomy (NCBI): domain Eukaryota; kingdom Metazoa; phylum Chordata; class Actinopteri; order Cypriniformes; family Cyprinidae; genus Enteromius; species Enteromius radiatus. Next base: position 4,723,160 of record JAUCMS010000019.1, on the reverse strand, counting down.
AAGAACCTTTGAGCATGTTTAGTAAGATCATGCGTGAGGATAGTGTGGGAAGCCCCAAACACCAAAGAAGCACAGGATCAGTGGACTCTCCAGGGTACAAAGGCTTTGGAATTGGGAAAACGACCACGGACTTGACTGCATCTGAATCTCCTAAAAGTGGAAGGAAAGCAGAAAGTGAAATGTTACCAGAGTGCAATTGGCCTGTGAGACATCGTAAACGATGTGTGCAGAAATCCTCGCTTTCCCATGAGCACCATAGCAGACAGGAAGACACTGGATCCATGATGGAGTCCAGCACTCATGGCAGTGCTTCCCAGAGTACAAACATGAATAGAACTGATCAAGATGGTTTGGCAGAGGATGTAACAGAACAATGCTCCACTCCAGTGCCAGGAGTGGGTCTTGCTTATGTAGCATTTCTGTCATACTGCTACTTCATCTTTCCTTTGTCAGCTTATTGGTCTGGCCTGTTCCTTGGTTTAGTGTTTGGATTAATTTTGGGGCTTGTGCTGATCCGATGGGGCTCCATAAAACACTTGCCCACCAGTCAACAACATAGACTACATGGGACATCTTTTAATAATATTCTCTTTGAAGCCCTACAAAGCAACGTACCTTCTCTCAAGGTGAGTTTGAAATAAATTTTAGAATACATTTAAAAAAAAATAAAAAAATAAAGGTTAGTGTGATAATCTTTACTTGCAAGGTATAGCACTTTTAATATAACATAATGCATAATTTTTTTTGTGTGTATATTACTATTTGAAAGTTTAGGGTCAATATATTTGTTTTTTTAAAGAAATTATTACTTTTATTCATTAAGCTAAAGATTTAAAATAAAAACAATTTTTTACATATACACTTGTAACCCAAAGGTTGTGGGTTTGAGTCCCAGGTCTGGCTGGAATTGTAGGTGGTGGGAGTGAATAACAGCACTCTCTCCACCTTCAATACCATGTCCGAGATCACAAATTCCAAGTATGTGTCACCATACCTGGCCACAAGTCACTTCACTTCATATTTGAATGATTTCTGTAATTCTACATGTATATGCTTCAGCATCCCAGTGACCTGATATAAGACAAGCGGTTTGGAGAATGAATTGATGAATAATTTAAATATTTTCTTTTAGAATGACAGAGCAGGCTGCATACAGCATATACCTTAAATACTGTACCTATTTTTGATGCAGTTTTTTATATGACTGTGGCTGCATCCAAAGCTGCATAATTCCCTACTATATAGACGACAAAGAATATATGCCTGAATTTACAATTCAATCTTCAATACAATAGACACTACTGTTCTATGAGGCAATGGCAGAGGATTTGTGAATGGCAGTGAAGTGACGCAAATGAACCTGGTAGATCACATGATAATGACAACATAGCAGATGTACAGTAGTACATTGAGATTAAATTCATTCTACATTCATATTAACTATATAACATACTTTTTTTTTTTCGATAGCAAAGTGATTGCTTATTCAAAACAAGTACCTACTTAGGAGAGTATGCAATTTTAAATGCGGCCAATTTATTCGACCTCCTAAAGAGCATGGATTACCACAAGGGTACAGAGGACATGTAGTTGGGTTTCCATTATAGGGTTAAATGCTAAGAAAAGCAATAGAACAGCACTGCAGGTAACAACAGCCTTGCAGACGGCTATTAACCAAAACCTGCACTTCAGTGTGTCAAAGCTCATGTCCTTCGGGAATCAGGTTTTTTTTAACATACTGCAGTGAATGTCACAGTGTCTAAAGTAAGCCTTAAACTTGCTTTTCTCCAAAGACTGAGCAAAACCCTCATTACCACTCACTTCTGTGATTAATTCTGCTCTTCAATGTCTGAGGCAGAATAACACACACCCACTGCTTGTCACAGCCAGCTACAGAGCTTATCCCAATGCCCCACTTTAGTTTGTCTGTCTCTGTTCTAAAACTTTGTGGTGAGAATTCAGACTTTACAGTTGAAGTCAAATGTTTCTGCATTCTAGGGTTGGATGAATGAGATGTACGCATATGATCCAGAGACCTACCTTCCATCCCTTATGCACACTGTGTATGTCACATTGGACGGACCCTGTTTGCGGCTTAACTACCCACGTAACAACATTCCCCGCTGGGCTACTTTTGACGAGCCCTGTTACGAAAAGCATTTCACCCACTCACGGATATTTCAACTCACTGGCAGCAAGGTTAGTGTACCACTGCGACACAGTTGTACTTATGGTCTCTGAACCCAAATGGCTCGATTTTTAATGTGGCAGACTGTTGCATAGATGTCACGTAATTATAATGACGTTGTTGCCTTGGTAACAGGTATTTCTTCTGCCACTGGCTTTGGCACATAAGAGAGTGTGGAACAGGAAGTATCCGATCTGCATAAGTTTGGCTGAAGGAGAAAGAGTTGTGGAGGAAGACGAGATGGCAGAAGGTCAGGGAGATGCTCAGAAAGTAGAGAAACACCCTGACCCTACCACGAATGTTTCCCATCCTGTCACACTATACCTCTTTGGACGAACAGGACGGGAGAAAGAGGAGTGGTTCCATCGACTGTTTTCTGCATCTATTCACAATGAAGAAGACCATTCCGAATCTATATCTGGTGGTAAAGTTGAATTAAGTTGAACTTAAAGGGAAAGTTCTTCTACAAATAAAAACAATTCTGTCATTAATTACTCACCCTCGTGTCGTTCCAAACCTATAAGTCCTTTATTCATATTCAGAACACAAATTAAGGTATTTTTGAAGAAATCCGAGAGCTTTCTGACCCTCCATAGACAGCAAAGCAACTGACATGTTCAAGACCCAGAAACCAGTGATGGGAAGTTCAGATCATTTTGAGTGAATGAATCGCATGACAGTCCCGTAAGAAGTTTATAGGGTTGTCACATGATAAACAAACGACTCGAAACAGACTTGAAACAGGTGAACTCATTCCAGTACACAATATATAAGATGATGTGCATGCATGACTAAACAAATCATTCTCCAAGACTTCTTCCTGAGTCATATTAAAGATTTGTTCAGAATGAACGCATCATTCAAAAACTACTCATGTTATGAAGCTATGAGAATACTTTTGTGTACAAAAAAACCCTCAGCTTTCTGACATATAAGCTGGATGCGCTGTGCCTTGATTAGAAGCACAGAAATGCACACACATATGTTGTGAATGTGCATTGAAAACCAACACAGAGGAGAATAAATTGCTAAATAAAGTTAATTTTTTCCTCACAAAAAGGTATTCTCGTAGTTTCATAACATCATACTGATGTCACATTGACTATTTTTAGCACTGTCCTTACTGCCTTTCTGGTTTTTGAATGTGTGAGTTGTACTGCTAAATGCAGAATCAAAAATCTCTAACTTAGTATGTAATTAATGACAGAATTGCAATTTTTGGGTGATTTTTTAAGGGTAAAGAAAGAAAAAGAACATTTTATGAATATTTTGCTAAAATGAAGTCATAAAAACATTATTTCTGAATTCTCTTTTGCTCTGTAGATAAATCTGCATTGCATGAGGAGAATGCTTTGGGTCTGTCACATGGTGGTGAAAGCTCAGTCAAGGACAGCAGTGAAGATGTGTTCCATAATGATCTGGTTGGCAGAGTAAAAGAAAACATTTTACCGGACTATACTTCTTACATGACCAGTCTCATCTTCTCTGCACATGCCAGTCCTCTGCAAAGCCCTTGCCAAAGCAGCACCCAGGGCAGTCCTACTGAAAAAGAGCAGGTGAGCTTCAAACAAAAAGGATTTGTGTCATTTTTTGTCACATGAACATGTAAAAAGGCCTGTGATATGCAGATGAAAGAGTTTTCCTAATGCTAAAAGTGTCACCAAAGCATGTCAGAATAAACCTTCTACATGGCAGGTTTGTCAAATCGCATTTATCAAGGGTGGCTTTACATGTTGGTGAATTGCTGTAAAACTGGGTAAAATATTTGGCTAAAGTTCAACCATGAATTATTAAATGCTGCTTTTTTTTGCCTCTGGGGTGTGAAAGTGTGTCAGATGCTTAGAGACCGCGGCTAAAAATGATTGGTTGGTTTTGCCTCCAAATGCAAGAAATACTATTACTGTTTTAACTTTTTTTAAAATATTAATACTTTCCTGAATGCTAGAGCAATAAGCTAATTTATTAACCCCATTCCAAATGTTGTTATCTTGTGGCGCATTTTCATAATGTAATTAAAAATATTATTAAACATCAAAGTTAGAAATGGGATTTATAAATCTGCTTATTTCTTATTGATGTTCATATTTACTTTTTAAAATGCAAATATTTAAAGGAGTAGTTTGCCCAAAAATTACAATTCTGTCATTAATTACTCACCACATGCATGTGTGACACAAAGAAGAAATTGTGAATATAGTTGTTATTTTTGTTTTCTTTGTACACAAAAATTATTCTCAGAGCTTCATAAAAAAGGGTTAGACCTCTGATGTCACATGGACTATTTTAATAATGTCATTACTACTATTCTGGGCCTTGAACATTTGCGTTGATGTCTATACAAGGTCTGAAAGCTCTTAGATTTAATCAGAAATATATTAATTTCTGATTAAATCAAAGGTCTTATGGGTTTGGAACGAATAGTGCCCAACATTTCAGCAAAGCAAGATTAATAATAATAGTAATAATGCAATATAATGCAAATATGTCCTACGTTCCCCAGTAATATACCTCCTGACATGATAGTTTACCCCTAACATGGTGCAAGTTTTGTCACTGGACTATTTTTTCAGTTCAGTTAATTGAAATATCTTGAAATATCTCCTTGCTGAGACAAAAGTTTATTTGAAAACTGGCACAGTGTATCTTCAATGTATCTTTATTACTCCAAAGTTTTTTCTCCTATCGCTTCTTTTGGAGCAGACCTTTTGTTGCCATGAGGATGAAACAAAACCTGACTGGTTAAATGCACTAATTGGTCGGATCTTTTGGGACTTCCTCCATGAGAAGTACTGGGCTGATAAAGTCCAACAGAAGATTCAGCGAAAGCTCAGCAAAATCCGGGTAAGAGAACACACAGGAATTATAGGATGTTCTTTTGATGAAGTGTGAGGCAGTAATGCTCTTTTTCAAATCTTCCTTAAGCATGCTTTCCAAAAGTGGTATAAACAGCTTGTGATATTAATGTTCCTACCCTGTGTGCACATGCTTCTGTGTAAGTTTCCCCTTTTTTTGCTACAGTTGCCTTACTTCATGGATGAATTGACCCTCACCGAACTGGCCATGGGCTCCAGCATGCCCCAGATAACAGGCACATCTCTACCACAGGTCAACAGCAGAGGTGAGTGGGGCTCTTAAGAGCCTCTTATAAAGGGGGTCATTCATCCATCAAGACTGTTTGAGCGTATGTTATTATGTTCCTGCACCGAGTGGTAGATTAAACTGTATTATCCTTCTGTAATATCTTGGATCAAAGAAGCACACGACCTCACATCATTCTCAGCAAATAGCAGCATGTCTGCAAGCATGTGCACGTGTTTACGCACTGTATGGTAAAATGCTCTCTGTGAAGCATATGGGGGATGTATTATACCCACGAGGAGTGAAGTTATTATTCTGTGGGGCAGAGCATGCGTCTTTTTCTCTCTGCCTCATGATCTCTGGGTATTATGTAACATGTAATGGCTTTCGACAGCGTCTGGCTCCCTTATTCAGGTCTCATCCCATTTATGGATTTGTAAAGTGTGTTAGTAGACATGTGGGGGCGTTTTATTGCACCATAATTATTTGAAATTCCATCCATAAACAGATCAAATCACTTTAATTTTCACTACTGACATATAGTGGTGCTACTGTATATATATATGTATATATACATACATACATTTTAATTTTACATTATTCAATATTGTTAATTAATTATTAGTAAATATTAAAATAATGAATGATCATGTATATTCATGAGATTAGCTGTCAATAATTATATATATTTATAGTTATCACAGGAAATCATGCATTGTTCTGAATAGGATTTCTTTAAAGAGTTATTACTGAATGTACATTTTTTTGTATCAACAACTTAAAAATAAAAAATAAACCTGTCTTGTGTTTGTGTGTCAGGCCTTTGGTTGCATTTGGAGGTGGAGTACACTGGAGCACTACAGATGACTCTAGAGACTAAAATCAACCTCTCCAAACTTGGGAAGGAGGGAGTCCCCGAGGCAGAGACAGAGTTGGAGACCATTAATCTTTTGTAAGTTTTTGGAGAATAAAATGTATTTTCTGAGACAAAAACTACATCATTATATCTCAACACAATATGGTCTCTATCAAGTTTATTATGCAACCTATAGTTCTATACAAAGTTTAGAGTCAGTTTTTTTGAAAGACATTAATACAACTAGAATTGATAATAATAATCATCATCATGTGACCACAAGTGGAATACATTTGAAAAAAATAAAATAAAAAATCATTATTTTGGTCAAATAAATACAGCATTTGTGAGCAAGATCAGCAACACTCACATTGACACAGAACGTTTGAATAGCGCTGCATTCATACTGTAGCATGTTATGCTTTTTTTTTTAAAATCAAAACAATGATTTTCATTGATTTCGGAGCCCACTGTACGCTGCATTGTTGTTCGCTAGACTCACTACCATCCTAGTGCTGTTTGTGGGTGTGTGTATCTTGTTACGATGAGGTCCTGTCTGGATGTGTTGTGCAGTAGCAGGTCCAGGCTCTCTGTGCTGGCTGACAGTGATGAAGAATCCTCAAGTGCAGGATCCTCTGATGAGGAGGAAGTTTCATCTGATGCCACTCAAGGAAGTCTGACTGAAAAGGCTGTACCTGGTGTTGAGGGGTAATTATTACTGAATGAACCATTCATACTGTATCATTCATTAAACAATTATTCTCTAAGATCTAGGAGTTTGGGAGTTGCAACTCAAGTCTGTAACTGAGCAATGATCACTGCTCAAGCTGATGATGAGGTAAACCTGAATAAAAAATCTGGACACTTTTAATTCCAGTAGCGCAGAAACTGAAACCTTGATAAGTTCTGCAGAAAAGGCAAAGCTGTTACTATTTGGTAAGTTCTCAGCTTCGCTCACTCACGAAGACAAAGACAGAGAGTGGGTAAGAGTTGCTGAAAATGTGTCTTTCCACCAATAAACATCTCTGTTCTTCATTTTCATTTATTATTAAATGTAATGCCATTTGTTGGACAGTGCAATTGTAAGCATTTTAAATCATTGCGAAGCTAGGACAGCTGTGGGGTTGCCCTAAAGTTGAGACATTTTTTAGGATTTTTTTTTTTTATCAAGTTAGAAGGTTTCTGTACCCCTTTCCTATTTGTAGTTAAGAAGATTAGATAATGCAGAAATGCTGTTCTATAATAACTTTTGTCCTAAATGTTGCCTTAACTGAAATTACCATGGTTACCAAACAGATAAGAGAAGATTTTAAAGTTAGGATCTTTCTGTAATACGCCCCCAGGAACGTTACATTTACATTTAATCATTTATCAGACGTTGTTCTAAAACAACTTACAAATAAGGATAATAGAAGCAATCAAAACAACAAGTTGCCACAAGTCCTGGGGTGTGTTTCCCAAAAGCATGAATTATGCCTATGAAACATCATATCTTTGAGTTCTTTGACAATAAATGCAGCTTAAAATAAATCAAGGTCACCTGATGAAAAATTGACTTGCTTCCCACAGGGCTGCAGCTGGAGGCAGCACTAGTAGGCGGATTTTGAGATTTGTCGACAAGATTGCCAAGTCGAAGTATTTCCAGAAGGCCACAGAAAATGAGTACATCAAAAAAAAGATTGAAGAAATGTCCAACACCCCTCTGCTGCTTGCAGTGGAAGTTCAAGAGCTCTCTGGAACACTTGCTGTCAACATTCCTCCTCCCCCCACCGACAGAATATGGTACGAGCCATTCTCACTCAGCTGAACACACGCTGTTAACGTCACATTGGGGACTGAAGCTTAAGCTTACACAGTGTCTGCAGAGATTATCTAGAGCAGTCATGCTTCTTAAAGTTTGGTGTCATTTACTCTTGAAGGTTTGACTTGTTTTCGATTTGAGGTTTATGGATTACAGACAACTGTAACACTGTCTACTAACCGAGCGTGATGTGACAGAAGATATTAGATTTTTTTTTTACAGGTCCTGTTATGAGGAGCAGAATTTTAGAGCAAAAATAAGTCCTTAATAAAAATACTGGTAACACTGTAGATTAGGGAACACATATTCACGATTAACTAAAAGTTTTACCTCAATAAACTCCTTATTTGATTATTGCTTATTAGTAGTTACTGTAGCAATGTAGTTGCTAAATTTAAGTATCTAAAATATGGTCATATTGTTATAAATGCTATATAAATATTAATAAACAGTAATACAGTATGCTAGTAATATGCATGCTAATAAGCAACAATACTGAAAATTGTTGAAGTATTACCAAAATACTACTTATTGTGGACTTAAAAAATACTTTTAAGTCTAAACTAAATATTATATAAATTAGCTGAGCTATTTAGAAATGAGCTTAATCAACTTGTTAAGTAGGACTTTAGTACATCTTTATATGTAATATTATAATGACTTCTGTTGTCTTTGAAATAATCACTGTTCTATTAAACTTGTATGTTATTTATTTGGATACATTTATTACACATTTCCAATTATCAAATTTGTTGATGAAGCAATTTTGTGCATTAACATACTACAGATACAATTCTAATCAAGTAGTTCTTTGTCAACAAATCAAAATAAGAGCACTTTAAGAGTGGGAAAGTGGCAGACATGTTTTTGGATACATGCCCCAGATTTATAAGTGTTTTGTTTGTTCTCTCTCAGGTACAGTTTCTGTGGACCCCCGAAGCTTGATCTAAGAGTCCGACCCAAACTGGGAGAGCGAGAAGTGACTTTCTGTCATGTAACTGAATGGATTGAAAAAAAGCTGCAGGATGAGTTTCAGGTTTGTTTGAGGATATTATGATATCAGGAGCTTCATTATAAATTAAACATGTCAAACATAATTTCATTTGAAGGGGTCATGAACTGCCTTGTCACCTAGTAATAGGTGAGATTACTGTCAGATCTGATATTTTTGAAACATGTATTTAAGTTCAGTCTTTATAAAAATCCCACATCGAATAGTGCTTTGTAAAACAAATCCACTGTAAAATAACGTGAACAAAAAAGTTCTTTGTGACATGGTCAAAAACTTAAATTAAACTAAAAATTCACTCTTTCCTAACATTGGGATCAGAAGGAAGACACTGCAAAGATAATGCATTGTTTTTACAGTGTCCTCTTACACATCAAAAGATCAAGGGACACCTCATGACCCATTTAAATTAATTAGATTGTTTATTTTAGTTTAGATTTAATGTCAAATGTTTACATTGACCCTCATAACAAATTTTGCCTAATTATTTTTCCAGCAAGTTTTTGTTTTACCCAACATGGATGACATTTATCTGCCGCTAATGCACTCTGGGATGGACAGCCCCTCAGCTTTCCCACAATACCCTACAAAGCTCTCCCAGCATTCCTCGATGGCCTCCACTGACAGATGTGATCCGGAACATTCCACAGAACTACAGTAGTGCCTCCTTGTGGAACTCTCACAGATATTCTCTCTAAAAGATTACATTCATTACATGGCATAAAATACCTATCATCCCGGAAATCCAAATCAGCTGTTCTTATCATACCAGTGGCTTAATGTGTGAATAAACCATTTTATTACTTTATTGTGTTTATGTTCTGAGGATAACGGATTATTTGCTGAACTTATGAACAAATACGCATTAGTAATAATTAATAAATATCAAATAATAATGAATTTATTTAAGAATTCATAGAGTGAAATACAACTCTTTTTGAAGGAAAAAGTCTTACATACATGATCCAGAAGTGTTTGCTTTTTACATCATAAATTATTATATATCAAAGACAGTTTTTGTAAGATTTCACATTTTCTTGTCAAGTGTCACTTCAAGATTGTAATAGGCCTATCTGAACTTAAACAGGCATTTGAATGTTACAGGCTTTCTTTTTCAGTATTTATGCATTAGTATCAATGCTTCACTTTATTAACCTCTGAAAGCTGTAGAAGGAAAGAAAAGAAAATCTTCACTATTTTGTTTAACATCATGCCTTTCTCTTTTCTCAGTAAATCTGTAAACTTGTGTGTTGTGCCGCCCTTAAAGGGATAGATGGGGGGGGGGGGGGGGGGGGGGGGGGGGGGGGGGGGGGGGGGGGGGGG
>JAUCMS010000019.1:4673247-4693630 GCA_032357445.1 Enteromius radiatus | reverse complement strand
TATGTAAAGAAAAACTTTTATTTTGGATGCGATTAATCGCGATTAATCGTTTGACAGCTCTAATATATATATATATTTACATTATATGCTTTTGAAAGACAGACAAACTATCTAAATATAGCCTATGTAAAACACAAAAGATACAATGGCAGTAATAAAAATATACACCAATCACCAGTATATTTGTGGTTTACCTGATCTTCTATCAGTTATACATTTGCAGACATTTTAATGAGACATTTGTGTTTCATGAGGTGGGTTTGTGAATTTTTTTTTTTTTTTTGCGTTTACACATTTTTGACCAGCAGGGGTCACTAGCGTGTGGGGTTTCGAGTGCTTTGCAACAATGAATTGTTTTTTCTATTTTTCAAATAAAGTGTTTATAACAACAACAAAAACAAAATCTAACATTATAAATTTAATTTATCTAAAAAAAAGTCAGTCAAATAAATTCTAAGATAATCTAAAAAAGAATATAACAAAAATGTACTCTGAAATAGTCAATGATTTGTAATGTTGTGCAAATGGAATAGACAACAGGTGGAAATTATAGGCAATTAACAAAACGCCCCCATAAATGAGTGGTTCTGCATGTGGTGACCACAGACATGACCTCCAGCAGGCCTCAAATGTGCATGTGTCTGCTCAAACGGTCAAAAACAGGACTCCACAGATGATGTCCACAGCCCAACATCGTGCAGGACGTTTGGGTTTGGCATTTGCCAGAGAACACCAAGATTGGCAAATTCGCCACTGCACAATGTATTTAATAAGAATATTTAATTAATTCAGATCTAGGATGTGTTATTTTAGTGTTCACTTTATTTTTTGAGCAGTGTACGTAGAGAGAGAGAGAGAAGCTGTGAGGACTTTTATTATGAATTGTCCTTTACAATCCTTGTGTATGTCACAATCATCAGCTTCACGCATTGGGTTCACGTTGCTACATGCTGTGACATCTCTTGTCAGTATTTTTTTGCATTTTAATATTTTAGTTAACCTTGATTATCTTTGTGTTTTCATATTTTTACTGAAACATGAACGGTGAATTGTCAAGTTCGCTGTGACGCCTGATTCCGCTTTCTAACCTTGACTAACGTTAAATGCTTCAGTACTCTTAACGTTACCTTAATAGGAATACATAGCGTTCTAAGTATATGATGTTACGGAATATTTGTAGATATCACAGGCAGTTTGGTCAGGTCATTTGGCCATTTTCTTTACCTCAAGGGCAGCATGTTCCTAGTTTATCAACACACCTACAAAAGGCCAGATATGCCAGTGCCACGACAGGTAAGATCATTACAGAAGAATAACGTTGTAGAAGGACAAATCTAAGGTATTGCTTCATCTCTTGTTTAAATTGCAGAGAGAAAGAAGTTCTACGAGAACGTCTCGATATCTCAAGGTGAAGGTGAGCATCATACAGTGTTGATGCCCATATAACGTTAGCAACACACATCTGCAACTTCAAAAAGAAACATTTAACAAAAGAAAATGTTAGGTCTGTTTGAAAACAGTTTTGTGTTGTCTACAGGGGGTTTGTATGAAATAAACCTTGACAAGCGAAAGCTGAAGACTCCAGGTGGAAAGCTGTTCACAGTGCCCAATGAAGCTCTTGCCATAGCTGTTGCAACAGAGTGGGACGTTCAGAAGGACACGCTGAAGTTTTACACCATGCACTTAGTAGGCTATTATGATTAAAGTTAGAGAACTTACATTGTGCATATTAACTGTGTTGTTATCACCCAACATGCGTTATCTGCATACATGCAGCAAGCAATGCTTACCATATCACTTTAAGATATTATAAACCTTAACATCATGATTTTATGTAAAGCCTAATAAAAATTACATGATTTGACTCCAGTTGAACATATGTTAATATTACTTCTTGCTGTCCAAACAGACCACCCTTTGCAACACGGCACTTGATAACCCAACGCAAAGGACGAAGGAACAAATGATCTCGGCTGCTCTAAAGTTTTTGGAGACTGACACAATCTGGTATTTTGAGAAATCACTTGATGGCATTTAATTAATTTAAACCAATATTTATACATCATTATCTTGTAGTGGCTTTAAATGTAAATAGTATTAAATTTCCTAAGTACACGTAGAGTATTTCCATTAAATCAGATACTTCTGTTGTAGTTACAGAGTAGAAGATCCTCCAGGTCTTGTAGAACTTCAGATAAATGAATGGGAGCCTGTAATGAACTGGATAGAACGAAGGTAATATTGGCTGGATTATTTACACTATTTAGCTAGATTATGTAGTAGGTACAGCATATAACCATGCCAATGACGTATATGAACATCTCGATTTTTAGGTACAATGTAGTAATTGGCTCATCCACCAGTATAATGGGCCCTCAAATCCCAGAGGAGACTAAGGAGACATTTCGTCAACACCTTAATTCATACAATTTTTGGTCTCTGACAGGTAAAGTTACTGTGGTGCTTTTGCATCTTATGTAAATTGACATTTTTACATACAATTTTGCATCGAATAGACCTGTTTAAACAGTGCTGTTTCTTTCTTTTTTTTTCTGCAGGACTTGAGTACGTGATCACTCAGCTGAAATCACTGGTCTTGTCATTTGGGCTGGTTGACAGACACCTAAGTGTGGAACAAGCGGTTCTTCTGTCCAGACTTGAGGAAGAATACCAGGTTTGGGAGCTTTTAGTTTTTTCCAACTCTTTAGTCCATTATTGTTATTGCACTTTCTCCATCTTAATAATTATTGTTTTTTATTTTCTGTTTTGTCTTTAGATCCAGCGATGGGGAAATGTGGAGTGGGTCCATGATTATGATATGTATGAGTTGCGAGCACGAACAGCTGCTGGTGCAATGTTTGTGTATCTCTCTTCTGAAAGCACAGCTGTCAAGAGAAAAATTTTGCAGGACTGAAAAGGCCAAAAAGACACTGTTTGAGACTCGAAAAATGTGTTCTTTGTTATCTGTTTTCTTTTTACAGCAAGCTGAAGTGACACCAGTTAACAGTATGCTGTTGCTGTTTAGTTATGTTTTGAGCAATAATATAGATATCTAAGGTCATGATATGTATTATTAGTTTCAACAGCTGCCAGATGGAAAGACTGGAAAATACAAAACCCACATATTTTAATGTCAAACTGTGAAACTGTTCAGCTAGTATGTTGAAAACCAAAATTACATTTTGATAAATTGTAATCATGTGCACATCTGAGTCGTCTCATTTTTTTACTAAACCAGTCTCATGTTTTTCCTAGCAGTTCCTTTAAAGTCACACATTAAAAAAACTTTTTTAAGTGCATAGTACTAAAGGGAAATCGGATACATAACCATTAGTAATATATATCAAACCCGCCGAATGAAGCAAAGTTATTTCAGTTGAATCACTGCTGTCCCTTTAATTAGCTGGCGTGTCATTTCAATAACTGACTACAGGTTCGGCCAATTGCTTTCCTGCTCTGAATCACGCGGCCAATGGGAGTCGTCCATAGGCGGGGCTTGAGTGTTTACTGTCTCATTGACTGTTAGTCGCTGGGTATGTTGACAAGATGGAGTTCTTGCTGGGAAACCCATATAGTACTCCGGTGGGACAGTGCATTGGTATGTTTTTTTTTTAAATTAAATTATGCATAAAAATCGTGTAGTGACAAGTTAACGCCTAAAGCGATGCATTTAGCTCGCCGCTGTGTAGAAACTCAACATATGGATAGCCTATCAGTTATCTGGCTAACAGCTAATGCTCATTCATGCTAGCTAGTCTAACTTACAGTTGTCTCTCAATATGTTCATCTTAAAATAGTTTACTTAATAAATTAAAATGTCGATTAATTGGAGTCAAAGTGCTTTTAAATCAGCTAAAATACTACTTTCACTTACCAGCTGGTATTAGCCTGCTAGCCAGTGGACACTACGTTTATCTCTCACACCCAGTTTCATAGCAAAAGCTTGAGGTAATGTGTAAATGATTCATACTATTGATCAACTCTTATAAATGGACACTCTGTGTAAGGAAACTGACGGCTTGCTTTGGACGATAACCAGCATGCAAGTACATACTGCGCAGTAGTTTGCACTTTGCAGTTCAGTGTATTGTCATCAGTACCGATGTTATATCAGAGTCCCTTATTAGTGAAAGGCAGTAACCGATTATCTTAACAGTTTTTTTTTTTATCTTTCCCAGAAAGGGCCACAGATGGCTCACTACAAAGTGAAGACTGGACCTTGAATATGGAAATTTGTGACATAATCAATGAAACAGAAGATGGGTGAGACATGAAATATGCATGATTTATAGCATTTAACAGGTTGAATTAATTAGCTTCAGTTTTGACATATTCAAACCTACAAACAATGTCTTTAAAATAGTTGTACATCCCTCCATGTTATTTATATTAAATTTAAGGCTGAATGATCATGCCATCAATCATTTTGTGGCCTATTGAATCCATTGCAAGTCCAGGGCATTACATAAATTGAATAGTCATCACAATGGGCTATTTATGGAACCTGGCAATGCTTGTTTGCAGAAGATGATTCATTTCCTTGACCTTGTTGTTGTAACTTCTTAACAGATTGCTTTTTAGCTGCATGGATGTGTTATTTAGTTATTTATCTGATTTATAGGCCTAAGGATGCTATAAGAGCTGTGAAGAAAAGGCTTAATGGGAATAAAAACTACAGGGAGGTGATGCTTACATTGACGGTAAGATGCATGCAATGGGAACAACTCTATTTGCAGTCTTACTAACATCTAATAATTCCTTTTTTTAGATTGTCCTCTTCATTTTGTTTTTCCATAATGTGTTCAGGTTCTTGAGACGTGTGTAAAGAACTGTGGGTACCGGTTCCATGCGCTCGTCACCACCCGAGACTTCATTGATGGCGTTTTGGTGAAAATTATATCTCCTAAAAACAATCCACCTGCTATAGTGCAGGACAAAGTACTAGCTTTGATACAGGTATGGACGGGTTGTTTTAATTGTACATTTAAATGTAAAATGTTGTTTATGGCAACATGAGAGATGGTAACTTATGACATGAGGCATTTCAAAAAGAAGGGCATGATGGAGAGGGTGAAGAGGTGCATCATGATGCGGGTTACCTGATGCTCTGTAGTCAAGGAGATCCGGCTATTTAGTTGGCACTGAAGCTGTGCTCATTACAACCTGGTGGATCAGGTTACTAGGTTTGGCTCAGATGACCAAGGGTGACTTTAATTTGTTTGGTTTGGCATCTGATGCTAGAAATTTCTCATTATGAAATTATTAATGTCTACAATGTCTAAAGAGAAGCAAACATGTAAAGTTTGCTTTTTTGCATGACATTCAAACAAGGTCGTTTAAAACAGTCACCTGATAATAGTCCCAAAAGTCAAAATGTCTTGACCATCAGTGTTTCAGAACGATACATTTATGTTTTTCTGTATCGTTCTAAAACACTGCTTTAGAAAGAGCTTTGAAATGATATGTTATGATATGAACATTGAAATCATTTTTATTTATATTTTAGAATATTAATGTTTTACTGTGTTTTTGGTAAAATAAATGCAGCTTTGGTGAGAGACATCTTTCAAATGATCATAAATAAATAAATATATATATATATATATATATATATATATATATATATAATTTTATTTTATTTATTTTTTTGCCCAGGGTTACAAATATAAACAGTCTAAGGGTAAATACAATCTGGAGGTGCAAAAATTCTAAGTAAATTCCTTAGCAATGCATATTACTAATCAAAAGATCTACTTAAGACTGGTTTTGTGGTCCAGGGTTACATTTTAAAGAATGTAGGTATTATTGTTTTTTTCCAAACTATAAAAAAGTCAGTGGCAACTTACATTATTCAAAGTAATATCTTTTGTGTTAAGAAATATAACAGATTTTTTATTTTTGGGCAAACTGTCTCTTTAACAAGGTTTTAAGTTAAAGTAGTGAAGATCTAAGAAGTTGTGTTGTGCTGTGCTGCAGTTTTCCACTATATTAATAGCTATTCTAATGCATTTTAATTTCCAAGATTTCAAAGTTTGCATGTACTCTGTACACCAGGCATGGGCAGATGCCTTCAGGAGTAGTCCAGATTTGACTGGAGTAGTTCACGTCTACGAAGAAATGAAGAGAAAGGGTATAGAGTTTCCTCGATCTGAATTGGAGACCTTGTCCCCCATTCACACACCACAACGGGTAGGTGTTGATATCAGATATGTTATAATTTGTTTATCACACAGTTTATGGAAGCTCCCATTAAAATAGCATGCCTCTTATCATTTACTTAACTTTATCGCTTTACTTTCCCTCTTTATCTCTGTACTTTCCTTCATTGTCTTGCTCTGCTGATAATAGCAGCAAAGTGCTCCAGAGTTGGACCAGCAGAAATATAACGCCCCGGTCCAGCCCAAGCCGCAGCCTCACCCTGCCTCCGCTCCTCCTTTCTCTGCCCCTGTGACCCACACTTCCCCACAGATGCCCAATCTGCACAGCTCTGGGCCCATCAACCCTTCCCCTGAACAGGTACTGTAAAACCTTCCTTCATTCTTTTAAATGGGATAGTTCAACATTTGTTTTCATAGATTGCATATTGATTTAATAATAATATCATTGATTAGATTTGCAAGCTGCGCAGCGAGCTCGACATTGTGCGTGGGAACACTAAGGTGATGTCGGAGATGTTGACCGAGATGGTTCCTGGTCAAGAGGATCCATCCGATCATGAGCTTCTTCAGGTTTCTCATTCAGATTATTTTTTTGTTTACTTTGCTTGAAATAGCTATTGAAGGCCACTAGAGGGAGTGTTGGTGCAGCATAACGTTGACCGTGTTTATTATTCAGTGTTACATGGTTTGCTTCTCTGTTTAAAGGAGTTAAATAGAACGTGCAGGGCCATGCAGCAGAGGATAGTTGAGCTCATCTCACGTGTGTCCAATGAGGAAGTCACAGAGGAGCTCCTGCATGTCAACGATGACCTCAACAACATCTTCCTACGATATGAGAGGTGTGAGCAGGAACAGTTCATTTACCTTTTCTTTAAATAGTTATTAAAGAAAATGCTAATTCTTTCACATTTTATTACCCTTTATTAATCTTAATCTTTGAAACTCAGTATAGTTTCCCAAAACGTCCAAGAAGTCCTGAAAGGTTATAAAGGCATTTTAAATTGAACTCATATGAATAATGCAGTTTAAAGTCTTTAATTTAGGCTTTTTGTTAAATCTAAACAATGATCAGAATGCGTATACATGGTGCACATTTCATATGTTAATCAGCATGCAGAGCACACAATATTGTTAAAAGCATCAAATATTTGCAGTATTAAAAGGATTTAGCATTTTCAGTTAATGTAGGGCTGTCTTATTTTTAGGCCTATTATTATTATTAGGTTACTTATATTGTTAAATTACAATGAATTTGCCCAGCAGTAATTTCATAGTGCATCACCACATGAGGATGTGAGGACAATAAAGTATTAGGCTATTAATGTACTCTTCATTGAAGATGTTGTTTAAAACAGGTTTATTAATTTATAATTATTAATGCTGCTGTCATCATTGAAAATTAAAAACAGCTTTATTTCATATACCAGAAAACAAACAAAACGACCTGTTTGACATGAAATGCATTTTGTTAATGTTTTTTTACTATACGGACCACATGCTTTTTATGTGAACTGTTCTTTTAATGCTTGATTTAAAAACATTTTAAGTGAGATTATGGTTTTAATGAGTTGTATTTATTCTTGTTGCTTACTTTTCATGCTTTTTATTTTTTTCTTTAGATATGAGAGATTCCGATCTGGCCGAACTGCTCAAGGCGTAAACAACGGGGTGGGTTGTGTCTTCTTTAAGAGAGTTGTTCTTTAATCTGTGTTAGCATCATTTCATCATCAAGGTGTGTGATTTATTTTCCCCCAAACACATGTAAGGTAAATTGTTCGTGCCAACAGCTCGTCTCGGAGTCACTCATAATTTCCTCTTCCTCTCATTGCTTGCTTTTTGCTCTAAAATATGCTCTGAGAATGCGTGGTACGTTTGCTTTGATATGCAAACTTCATTGTGTGGTGATCAACTGATGTGATCGCATGTTGGTGTTATTTATTGTGTGGTTTGGTCGGTTTTGTGATTTGTTTTTCCTATTTTTATTTTTTGGTATTGCTAGCTGAGGGAGGCAAGTATGAAAGTCATCTAATTTCATTTTTTACTTTGACATGTTAAAAAATGTTATTTCAGCATTGGCTGGTACAGTACATCTTCCTGTGTTGCATCTAGCATGTTTTGCTAATGAACCTCCACTAGCATGTAGAATGCCTGTCCCACAGTCTGTGACTTTTGTATTCACCCTTTCCATGTACTTGCACTAGTACTAGTTCCTGCACTGCTTCAAGTAAAATGGGCTACGTAGGGATTTACAGTAGTAACTATGCATTTCATGTTATTAAGATATGATTTTTAGCAGCACATATTCAACTATATTTTTTAGGCTATTGTAGTAATTTCTAGGACCGCATGAGAGACATGCACTACCATTCAAAACTTTGGGGTCAGGAAGGTTTTTGATTGAATGAATGAAAATGCGATAAATTGATCAAAAGTGATAGTAAGGATGGTTTTATTAACCTTACTGTATTTTTGATCAAATAAATGCAGCCTTAGTTTTTTTTTGTTTTTGTTTTTTTCAAAAGCATAATTAATCTTCCAGAATTTTGAGTGGTAATGTGTTTTGGGCTTTTTCTGTTAAAATACAACTGTTAAATATATTTTTTTAATTGACCTATGTGGTGTAAAGTGCAATGGACAGTGAGATCTATGAATACATATTAAATATAGTGTACCCTAATTCCTAATTCATGTTTTCCCTCTACACAAAATTGTACAGAGGGAATCGATTATTATTATTATAGTTGTTGGGCCTTTGCCTTTTATATTACATGACATGAGCATGTGTCACTGTGTCAAGACATTAACAAATTATGCTTTTGACAGCATGTTTTAATATGCTTTTTAATAAGAAACCGAGGGAGTACAGGAACATAACCTTTTTTTTAATTGGCAAAGAAATAAATGCTTTGAGAAACATTCATACACATTTAATAACAATTAGCATGAAAATTTCCATTAGCCATTCCTTTTGTGCCTACTATAAAAGCAGATGTTTCTGTACAGTTTGAAAACTTCACCTTTTTCATCAATTCTTGGTGTACCCTGAGTTACAGATTGGACCTCCCCTCACAAGAGTTGGTGAAAACAATGTGTATATCACACCCCCAACCATTCGTCTTAACTCCTCTTAACCTTATATTAAAGACTGCAGGGTCTCTATTTTTAAAGTATGTAAAAAAAGTAGAGGTACTGTAAGTAAACCAGTTTTTAAAATGGTCATTGTGTAAAGGTAAGATAGGAAATAAATAATTTTATCACCCCAAATTGTTCATAATCAATGTGTGTCTATGTGAAATGGTGTTGCGTATCCGCAGGTCCTGAATGAGGCGACGGAAGATAACCTGATTGATCTGGGACCAGGGTCTCCTGCAGTGGTCAGCCCCAGGATCAGTGCTACCCCTCCATCCAGCTTGCCTCCTTCTGTGGCTCCGATTCGCTCTGCCTCACCAGTCACTCTCTCCTCCAGACTGGCAGGTTTGGGTGAGTCTGGTACATTAGATCCACAATGTTTTTTACATTTTCTCCTGTTTGTCTGTACTAATGTGAAAATAACATTGCTTTGCAGATGTCGGTTCTGACAGTGTGAGTGGCACCTTGAGCTCTTTGACTACCTGTCAACCCCAAGATGACTTTGACACATTTGCCCAGACCAGGACTGGCACCATACCTGAGAGGAAGAAGTATGAAACAAATCTTTTTCATGGAGTTCATGGCTTATTTATAATCGTGTAAGGTGCCTCCCTGAAATGGATGCCCAAAAATGAAAGTTCTCATGATTTTCTCACTTTAATAACATCCCAGATATACAGTATATAACTTAATTTCTTCAGATTAACAAAATTAAAGAATTTTAGAAAAAACAATACATCTCTGAAGACACTGATTTATAAACTTTCAGTTTGGAGATGGCTCATTCAATACATTATTAAGTGGAATACAAGGAAACATTTGTAAAGTTAGTTTAATGACACTATATTTAAAATTAAGAGAAGGTAAAGTCCATCTTACCCTACTACTTAAAAAGATGACCACCATTCTGGAGCAAGAAGTCCCAAATGATTAGATTTTATCCCTAATAAGTGTCATTAATTTGTTCATTTGTTCATTCATGTTTTACATTTAATTTTAAAACATTTTGTTTACTTAGACGAAGAGGGGCTTTTTATTAAGTTAAATCAGGCTGTCTGAAATGATACATTTGCAGATTTTTATTATATAATAAAGGTGTAGGATATGCAATGTATTATATTAATATATAATACAATATCATAATATATTAGCTTTAACATTGCTCGTTTTGAACTATCAGCGCACCATTCGAAGACACAAAGGCTTCAAGTGGAGTGGCCCCGACCTTGGATGTCAGACAACAACACACTGGGGTGAGTTTTCTTTGACTTTCTCTGTGTGTATTTTTTATTTTAGGACCGTTTCTTGCCTTTTCCGTCAGTTTATGTGCATTTGGAGTCATTGCTTTAATGTCAAAGAGGCATCATAAAGCTTGATATTGAGGCCCTTATTTTGGAGTGGTTGAAAAGGCATATCACTTGCAGTTATTTTCAGAGGATACCAAGGTAGTACACAACAGTGTACATAGTGTACCGAACTCCAAATTGTTAAGTGAGAAGGATGTAACTTTGAAACTTTGCTCAAAAATTAACTCGTATACATTTGATTTAAAATAAACTATTTCTGGGAGCAAGAGTTCTGATTCTACTTTAGTTTTTACATATTAGTTACGGATATTATTCAGCGGATGCAGCTCAAAAGAGTCTTGAATTGCAGTAATGTGCGGTGCCGCTCTGTGCATGTTTGATTTATTACCACGTCTCCATATGGGGGTAGTTTGCTAATATTGGTTTGATTAAGACTTTTATGTTGAAGTCTTATTGTTTTTGTTTTGTTTTTTGTTTGTTTGTTTGTTTGTTTGTTTGTTTTGTCATGTTTTTTTTTTGGGATTATTATTTTATGTATTATTTGCTTTTGCTCCGGCCCATGGTTTGGGCCCGTAGGCAGCTCTTGACCAGTCCTCTGTCATGGATGACATTGAGGAGTGGCTCTGTACTGATGTGGTGAGATTTCCTTTTGTTTATTTTATTTAATTTTCTTCTTCTTTAGGTCATAACCCATTTATCTGAAAAGAAATATGCCCTTGTTACCACATATTTCTTTTTGTTTGCCGTTATGTTTTTGGCTGGCTGCTTTTTATCCTCTTTTTGGGGTCACTAACGACTCTCCTTGTATGGTTTTGCTGCATTCCTAACTTTTCTGGGTTATTCTTACAAGTGTAGTAATTTATTAAAATATACACTGAGTGCATAGTGTATGGACTCTTGCTTGATATGCTTTTAATGCTTTTATTTTCTGTACTAATGACTCTTTTGGATGGTTTTGGGTAATAGCATTTAGTTAAATCAAATATAGGTCATTTGAAAAGAAAAAATAATCATGTTTGATGTGGTTGCCAAAAAAGGGTGTGTTCTTTTTTTTGTGCAAGCCTTCATGCGCTGAAATCTTTTACCCTTTTTCTGCTTTAATTCAGAAAGGAGATGGAGAAGAGGGTGTGACAAGTGAAGGTAAGTTTCAATTAATTGATTTATGCTCCTGTTCAGAAGTTTAGGGTCAGTATGTTTCCTTTTCTTTTTGTCTTTTAAGAATTAAAGGGATAGTTCACCCAAAAATGAAAATTCTGTCAATAATTTTTCGCAGTTACATCAGTAAATTAATCCATGTGACATCAGGGGTTCAACAAAAAACAAAGGAAATTTGGGTGGGTAATTGATGACAGAATTTTCGTTTTTGGGTGAACTATCCTTTTAACACTTACTAAGGATGCATTAAATTGAGCAATAACTGACAGTAAAGACATATATAATGTTACCAATTATTCCTGTTTCTAGTTTATTTGAACTTTCTTTTCAGTGAAGAATCCAGTTTCCATCATGGCTTCCACAATAATTGTTTCGACTGTGGTATTAGATGTTTCTTAAGCAGCGAATTAGCATATAAAATAATTTCTGCATGATAATTCCCCTCTGAAAATTCAGCTTTGACATCAAGAGTTATATTCAAATTAAAAATATATTCAAATTTTAAATTATGTTGTCATTTTACTGTATTTTTAATCAGAAACCAAAACCAAAATATTCAGCCTTAGTGAATATAAGAGACTTAGACGACTTTTAAAAACAAAACTCTTTTGAACAGTATCTATCTGTCCCAGCAATTATACACAGTTTTTGACTTTAAATGCCTCATGAAAACTTTCTTCCAGAATTTGACAAGTTTCTGGAGGAGAGAGCGAAAGCGGCAGAGATGGTGCCCACGCTGCCGACACCCCCGAGTGACGAGCTTTCTGCTGCCTCCGGAGCATCTGCAAACGCGAGTAAAAAGGCAGGCAGGTCCGAGGACTCTCTCTTTGCCTTGTAGATAAGTGTCAGATCCTCTGGGGCGACCCAGTGATGGGTCAGCCACATTGCAGATCTATCGGCGTCTCCTCTTTCTCTCCCGCTTCCTGCTTCTCCAGCACAATCAACACTACCACAGCCGAAGTGATCAACCATTTCATGATCTAGAAATTTTCATAACGGACATTTTCATAATCTACCAAGTTTTCATTCCATTGAAAATACTGTATAAGATCCACTCATAACTCCCTCTAAAAGCATTCCTTCCGTGTTTGAGAGTTCTATGTCTATTTTTTTAAGTGATATTTGTGGTATAAAGCAAGGAAGTTCTTGCAAAATCTACTACCAGACCCGGTCATGTCTAACTTTGTGTTCACTGTGGTCCTGCATGCAACAGCTGGATAATCCAATTTCTCTTTCCTCATTAATTATCTGTAAATTGAGCTAATAATTTTTCCTTCTTTTTTTTTTTTTTTTAGTTTTATTTACCTGAGGATTTGCTTTAAAGGGATGTTATACATAGGATTATTTATTGTATAATTTCCAGTTAATACCTCTGACAAGATGGTAGCAGTTAATTAGTACCAGTTATTGAATGAGACATTCAGCTATTAGAGAGAGAAGTTTTAAACATTGTCGTTATTTATTCAAATTGTAACAAATTATACTTAAAAGGAACACATCACTTAAAGGGTTAGTTCACCTTAAAATTCAAATTCTGTCATACTAGCCTTCATGTTATTTCTAAACCCGTAAAACCTTTCGCAACACAAATTAAGATATTTCTTATGGATTCTAAGAGCTCTCTGACCCTCCCGTTGACAGCAATGTAAATGACATAATCAAGTTCCAGGAGATTGTTAAATAATCCATGTGACATCAGGGTTCAACCGTAATTTTACAAAGCTATGCAAATCCTTTTTGCAAGCAAAGAAATAACTTCATTAAACTATTCCTCTCCTCTGCGTCAACCTGGCATGATTTTGGAGAGTATCCACTGAATGTAAACAGCATATGCATCACGCAGATATGTTGTTTTCGTTTAAATCAAAGCGTAAACTGCGTGGCGCAGCTGACACAGAACAGCATACGATGTTTACATTGTAGAATATAGTTGTTATTTTAGTTGTCTTTGTGTACAAAAAGTATTCTTGTAGCTTCACAGAATTACATTTGAACCCCTGAAGTCACATGGATTATTTTACCAATTTCCTTGCTACTACAGTTTGCTTGTGTTAATTATTTAGCTGACTATGGGAGAGAATTCATCAAATTATCTTGTGTTAATTTGTGTTTTGAAGGCGAACAAAGGTCTTTGGAATGACATGAGGGTGAATTAACATTTTTGGATGTACTATCCCTTCAACTACATGGGTCACATCAGAGGGAAAATGATATTACTTATAATTCACTGGATACTTTTAAATGCAATTTTACTTGGCAAAACCATTGCCTGTTAGAAAGGATTAATAGGAACAAAAAGTATGTATTTCAATTTAATTTGCACTGAAAGAATGATTCGCCTTTTGGCTGTGTTAAGAGCTTTTGTTCAAATATGAAATTTAAGCTGTCGTTCATTTCAACGCTGTCTATTCCGAGGCCGAAAACAAATGGAGTTTCCATTGAAGTGATGGTGACTGCGAGGCAGTTTAAATTGGATTTTACGTTGCACAACCGCAGCAGAAGTGGTGTCGAGCTTAATGTTATTATTGGGAATGAAACGGATCTGCCTTAAAGAACTGGTTGTGGTTTAGTTTAAGGTGTAGTCCACTAATGGTCATTTAACGTTTGGTACTCTCATGTTTGCACATCAGAGATTTGATTTAGTGAGGTGAATGTGCTGATGTAATATCTTGGTTTGAGTGCTGTGTCTCGCTGTTGTGTACATACTGTTTTGACAGACCAAATGTTTAACCTTAGCAAATAATTTAAGTGTAGAGTCAGTATATTGCTTTTAACGTCCAGAGGAGTTTTAGTTTGTATTTGATTTTATTTGTTCATATAGGTGAGTACGAATCAAAGGGACGGTGCAGTTTTGCATGGCTAATTATTTTATATGATTTGTCACACTACATTAAATATGTAATATGAACCCCAGGTCTATTGTGTAACTAAGCTTTGGCCCTCTTGCACTCATATTTTCAGTTTGAAAACTGGGATTTTGAGGATCGCCGCCTTTGGCAGAATTATTGGGAGTTCATTATGCTGTGTTTGTCAACTGGAGCTGTTAGGACAATGGAAGGGAAAGTTTAGGTATCAGGTGTCAGTGATGTTTAGTCTGTTAGTTTGGTGTTTTTGAGAAGAGTTGGAAGAACTTCAAGGATAGCTGTAGCAGGGATGCAGCTTGATTATGCACAAGCATCCTAAAATATTATAGCTACTATTTCTGTTAATAACAGGAGGTTTGAGGGACTTGGCTTATGGTCACAATTGACTAGTTTCTTTCAAGAGATCTGCATCTCCTTCTACATTACTAATATGTACACTAAACAACACTAAAATTTGACCTCCCATGGATGTTAGCCATCCCATTTATATGCTGTTATTGTTCATCTTGGACAAAAAAAAGGGGGTTTTAATTGAAGTTATTTATCAGTTTATCAGCATCTACCTTGAATGAATTTTTCAGCAATTGTGCAATTTCATCACTTAATGCTGCACTACGGTTTGATTTTATTTGAAATGGTTTTAGCTGTAAATTAGTCTCAGTAATGTACAGTTTGAGAGAGCAGAACATTTATTTAGGATCTCTTTTCTTTCAGAAAACAGTATTGGTTACTGTATATTAGAATGAAGGGACTGTAAAGATGAAAAACCATAGATTTGGAGTTTCCACCTTTTTTTCAATATAGTTGGAATGAAAATATTTGACTGACTTATTGCAATCAGACAAAAGAGATCCCCAGCATATGGTCAGGTTATGCCAATGTCTTTTGTACCATTGAGAGCATTTCTTTATAGGAAAGGCACTTTTCTTCTCTTTGATATGTATTTGGAGTTGTGTGTGTGTGTGTGTGTGTGTGTGTATATGTGTGTGTGAACAACAGCTCCTGATATCCTGATGTCTGCTGCAGACACCATGTTTATTCTGTATTTACCAAGGGACGGTAAGCCGAGAACCTAGCTTTCTAAAATGACAAATCTCTATAAAGAGAAATTAGTGAGTGACTGTGTGTGTGTGTGTGTGTGTGTGTGTGTGTGTGAGAGAGAGAGTGAGAAAGAGAAGGGATGGAATAAACTGTACTCTTTAACCTGTGATCATTTCTGTGGTCAATCTTGGTTTTACAGATTATACTGGTGTTGGTCTGTGTGCTTACCTGTTGTTATACCTCAAGCTGCTCTCTGTATTGTTTGTTTGATTCATGCATGTGTTGAACTCCAATAAAATATACCAAGATGGTGATATGTTACCAGACTGTCTATTGTAGATGTTGTATTGAATATATTCAGCAGTACCTCTCAAACTGAATTACATTTCATTGTAAAATGTTAATTTATTTTATTATACATTTATTACAAATTACTAAGCACTGAAACCCAATTATGTTTTGAAAATATACACACATATATACACACAAATTTATGTGCTAAAGTTTTTAAGTTACCAGCCATTCAGAACAACACTTAACAAAACTAAATCACAAATATATTATAAAATCTTAGTAATGGCTTTCAGTTTATAAGTGCCACTGTTATTTATTTGTAAAAATTACTTTTGATACAGTATGTAACACAACCCTAAGCGATTGAACACATCCTGTAAAGTTTTAAATCTGAAAGTCATTTTTAAAATGAATCCTAAATGTTTCATGTTGACATCAAAATGAAATATTTGCATATTAGTGGTAAAAATAGCAGTTTCCCAGTTACACAAAAGCAGCACTACACTCACAAACCTACCTTATCATGCATTACATCGTTAGATCATTCTGACCACAGATTAGCATCACACAAAAAGTGAATTGTTCAGTGAAAGGTTTTGGAGTTGTTTAGCAAGTAGGGTGAAAATAAATGCTTATTGTAAGACAAAGTGTTTTTTGACATTGTATGCAGACAAAATATGAACCTGTCATTACCCATAATAGGGGCACTAAAACTTTTTTTTTATTTCTCTTCATCAGCCTTTATTTCAAAAAGTAGCTCACTCAAAAATGAATGTTTTATGGTGAACACTTTGAAGATAAGTAAAGTGATCAGCTGTTTCTTCAAAAATGTCAGTATGCTGAATTCGCTGTATTGAGCCTGTCCTCCACTGACATCTATTAAAAAAGGCCTGAAGTGAAAACGAGAGCTTCAGTTGCCCATCAGACCTTGAACATTTCACAGGCATTGCATACAAGATGCATCGTTCACTGATTTTTAGCCTATTTTTTATTTCATTTTATTGACTTTTATTATTTTATTTCTAATTATTTTTTATTTTTATTTTATTTTATTAAACTATGCATTAAATTGATCAAAATGGGTCAGCATTAAATGTTTTTGGAAGGAGCATGTGACTGGAGTGATGATGCTGAAAATGATTATTTTTTGTTACAGGAAGTAAATAAATAAATATATATACATGTACATATATATAATGTGTCTAATACTCACCAAGGCAGCACTTATTTGATAAAAGATTTCTAGCTTTTGAAGGATTGTTTACTTCAAAACAGCAATTAAGAAAAGGCCTAGGGATCAACTAGAGGAGCTATTTCTGGAAAAGGAAGAAAACAATCAGAGAGAGAACCTGTTTCAGACTGCTAAAAAAAAATAAAAAGTAAAGCCTGGATAAAAGTCAATCTTTCAGCAGGAAATGATCTCAGACAGAAGGCCAAAATGAACAGGAAGAACTGTTCAAAATCTAAAAGGTGTGTCCTTATCATCGGTTTTTAATTGCGTGACTGTCTGCCAGTGAAGGGGTGATGTTGTTTCTCGTAAACCCTTGAAGACAGAATCCTCTGTGCATGTGGACAAATTTGACAACAATTTAGAGGAAATGATGCAAGCACCAATGAGAATCAGACTCGCATGGCACATTCCTAAGGGTTAAAAATAAAATGTTCAAAAGGCTGTAGTAAACACCTATAACAAGTGCATTACCACTTCCATCATGCGCGTGATGGAAATGAATGATTTCCTAATCACTGTGAAGGGCCTCAGCAAGGGTTCTGGAATGATTGGAATAACCTCCATACTTCAAATCAATGGCTAATTATTGCGTTGCGAAAACATGGTTTGATGGTTTAAAAGCTCGTTAAGAACATCTGCGCAACATTTTCATGAGACGACCTGTTCAGTTTGAGGCCTGCTGTGAATTTTCAGGTGTTTAGAGATTATGTTGATTCCCACAAATATTGAATAACATTTTCAAAACAATTCTCGCAACCGTTGTCAATCCAAATCACACCATCGTTCACGTTTTAAAAACCTCCTAACCTGCAGTTATTTAAAGAGCTCTCTTTAGATTCTATTCAGAAGCGTACATACACATCCAGCGCGTACTCATTCAATCGAGTTATTCAATGAACGCTACATCCTTAGCATCCACTAAAAATCACACCTTAAGGAAATCACGATTGCTAATCAGGGACTCATTATTGCATTATTAGATTCCCCCTTTTTAAAAAGCATTTCTTAAAGGCTTCATCGCTATCTTGTTTCAACAGTAATTTCCTGGCTAAAATCCAATTTTAAAACAGGGGGAAAGGCAATGAAAGCTAAACATTTTGAGTAAATTAGCTGTTTATGTTTATTATATGGGCGCTATTATCGTTGCACATCACTGATTTCCCAATTTCCTCATTCGAGTGCTGTTTACTTAGCCCTAAGCCTCTCATTTCACCTCGCAGAGAATGCTTCAGCATAACGCAATAAATATATGCACAAAAAGAGGGTTTATTTACAAATACGAGGGGGAAAAAGCTACCATTTTTATCTTAAGATTTGGACAATGAAAGCAAACACTGTCACGCTATTTCCTAAACCAGAAGAGACACATTAATGGGTGAACTATGAACTGGTTTTGCGTTTTTAACAGAAATGAGAGTAATCTTAACGCAAGAATGCTGTCAGAGCTTTATTTATTTATTTTTTGGGTGGGAGGGGGCCGTATCTCGGGCCTTTTAAGATCAAGCCTTGAAGCACTTTATGCTAAGTTAATTTACCCAAATATATCCACACCAGAGCGCGCAACATCAACAACGCTGTTAATAGAAACCTGCTGATCCATAACACTTTTAGAGTTAGATGTTCACTGGGGGGCAGTGCAATATTTACCTTAATATCAGTGATCGATCAGAGGATTTGCAAGCCGGCATAAGGCGTTTAATTATAATTGCATCAGGATAGGTGTTG
This sequence comes from Enteromius radiatus, assembly GCA_032357445.1. Classification (NCBI taxonomy): domain Eukaryota; kingdom Metazoa; phylum Chordata; class Actinopteri; order Cypriniformes; family Cyprinidae; genus Enteromius; species Enteromius radiatus. The sequence goes on along the minus strand of JAUCMS010000019.1, from coordinate 4,674,726 downwards.
TAGTGGCAGCAGGATTTGAATAAGGTCACATCTCCGGCTAACCTTGCAAGTGTAATGCTATATTAAATGCCACTCATGTTAAGTGTGTTGAAACCTTTCTGATGCAGTCACTCCGTAATATAAAGGTTAAATTGAAAAATGTCCCCTCCTGAGCACAAAAGCAAGCCATGATTGATACACCTTAGAAGGAAAATAAATGTTAACAGGCTTCCGCTCTAAACTCCTAGCTTTATGAGTGATATGTATTCTAATAGAGTGTTTGGATCGCATTTAGTCAGACCTTATATAAATGGAAAAGGTCAGGCAGAGAGATTAGGGAGATTTGGAGAAGGTTAGACTGTGCTTGTCTGACAGTTCGCTAATATTCAGTTATGTCTATTTAAATGATTTTCTATATCATTAATAGGAATTTTCTTGACGTGTGAGTCGTGGACTTTATATACACTAAGTTACATATATAGGAAAGATTTATATATATCATAAATACTGTACCAAAAGAAAACAATCATAAAAACTGGCTTAAATTTAGAACGATTATTTATTTATAACCTAGTTTTGTTTAATTAGTGCTTAATTTTAGTTAGCAGTTCACAGTTTATGATTTTAATGTCTGAACATCTAATCTATATGTCTCTGAATATCGCTTTCGCAAATCCTAAATGTTGCAGAGGGGGGGAAAAAAGAGTCTTTATGCAATATTTTCAGTGATTACTGCTTTATTGCCTTATATTGGCAGTCAAACAATATTTCGTAGATCCCAGCATCGCTTTCTCTTATAAACCTACAAATTGAACAGATATTGTGATTATTCTTACTCGGTCACTAAGTTTGATTTTGCCTAAAAACAAATGACCAATATCGCAATCGATTCAGCAGGATAGCACATCTCACGTCTCCCTTTAAAAAAAACGGAATCCGGAAATCATGTTTTGTCTGAAGTTTAAAGATACTTTCAAATAAACCAGAGATTCCCGAACGAAATGACAAAAACACCCCGGGGAGGGCTTTAGAGCCGGAGAGCTCTGGTTTTGCCCGGGGGAGCATGTGCTCAGTCTATCAGTGATTGATACGGATCACAGACTGTCAAGGGCCAATGATGCACATTATAAACAACATATGTAAACAATAGAGTCGTTCAGCAGTTGTGCAGTAAGCAGGGAATGCTGATTACACCAACCCCATAGCTATGTTAGCGCATTTGTTTGCAAACACTTCACTAAACTACAAACCCGTGCCTGCAACACCAACACACCTCAGCTGCAGTTTCACAATAAGGTCCCATTAGTTAATGCATTATATTACTGAAAATAAGCAATACATTTATTATAGCATTTAGTAATATTTGTTATAGTTTGTTAATAAAATATGTGTACATGTTCATGTGAACTCTATTATATATGAACTGATGCAACTTTGATTTTATTTAGTGCTGTCAAACAGTTAGTCACAATTAATCACATCCAATATAACATTTTTATG
>JAUCMS010000019.1:4646067-4665339 GCA_032357445.1 Enteromius radiatus | reverse complement strand
TAAACCAGGAAAAACTCTATCCAGCTATGAGTTCACAACATCAGTAAATCTTAATTTGAAGCAAAAAAATTTATTTGAAAATCAGGCAAAAAGACAAAAGGTACAAGACAGCTTTTACTAATTTACTAATTAAAAAGATGGTGACCTTAAAATTGATATTATCAGCAATTTTAAATTAACACTATGACAACAATGTGTTTTAAGTTTATTGCAAAATGTGCATGCAGTATATAAAAAGCCTTCCATTAAATTGTATTGATTTGTTGAAGTATTTTAAGAGCAGATTGGTGGAAGAGGGTGATTTGCTTGGTGTGACTCTGATTGGAGGAATCATCTGTACTGCATTATGGGTAATGTAGTTTCTGCTTTTTAAACATGATTATTTAAATAGCTTTAACAAAGCCATTGATTAACAACCTCATAGATCACAGCAGGTCTGTTTATAAGTTTAGATGTTCTTTATTAAAAGTCAAGAACCTAAATTTTGTACTCAATTTATCACATAATAATAGAATAGTTATAAAACATTTATGACATTTATTAATAATTTCAACCATACAAATAATGAAAAAAATGCCTGTTAAATGCTTCTTAATTTGACAACCTTGATTCAAACAACTTTCTGGATTTCTTGAAATGATTGAACACCTATTGAATAATAAGTCATTAATAATGCAAATACAAACCTGCAGCACTGACTCAAAGGCACCAGTATGGACAGCTCATCATGAGAATGTTTACCAAAGCTTAATATTAAAAAAGACAAAACAGAAATAGTTTTTTTTTTCATAGCATAAAAAACTAATATTTAAAAAGAATGAATTGAAGAAGCTAGTTGTATTAAACGTAAAATGTCTTACCCTCTTCCATTATCAAGGTGAATAATGAAAGTTTCATTGCCAAATTTTTCAAACGTCTCATAATGATGACGATCCATATTTCCTTTGAAGATATAGAAAGATTTTTATTTAAATAGCTTGATTGAATTTCAGCTTCAATTCAGAAACAAATGACGCACTTCTGTGAAATCCTCTTACCCATGAGGAAATCAAAAATGGTCATGTCCATGATGTCCAGCAGGCGCGTGCCGCTGTCATAGGGTGGTGTCTGCTTCACCTCTTCACAGTAATCTGGATCCACCTCCCACCTACACACACACACACACACACCTCATTAGACAGCACAACATGATGAAGGTCACTGTAATAAGACACCAGAGGGCTATCATGATAATCTGAGGAGAAAATTAGAACTTAAAAACTAATTAGGACTGAGCTGATAAAACATGTTGCATGTTTAATACCCTCCTATTCAAGATTTTATAATGAGTATATCCTGTGTTTCAGCCTCTAAACCAATTATTTCAGCATATCATGATAAAACAGCTAATCTTTAACAAAAAATATACAAATACACACACACACATATAACAAAGTGTGCTGTGTGGTCCTCACTCTGCTTTCTTGCGTTTGTGATAGGAACGTCTCCAGGGGTTTCTCCAGGTCCTGCGCTTGGCCAAGGCCAGGTCAGGCAGAAATGCTGCTAAAGAGCCCTCGATCTGGTCAGGCTTCCCACACAGAGCATGCTCAGTGGAGCAGTAGTACGAACACTCACCGTAGAAGCAGATGTTGTTGGCTGGAGGGATGACAGGGTGTAATAAAACAAACTACTTAAAATAATGACAATTAAAGTTCATATTTATAATGATTATTTTAAAGTCTACATTAAATTAAAAAGATTAACTAACTGACTTCAGTAAGGGATGTTCTGGCCTTATTGTGCATCATTTCATTAAATTAAATGTCTTAAATAACATATGTAAATATAATTCATCAAAAGTAATTAATATAGCAAATATGATTAACCCTCAAACATTTAGTAAAAAATAAGAATGATTAGATTGGATTTTGAAATTGAATTTATTGCGTTAAACATTTTTGTCTAATTTACAACACTGTCTGGTTCCTCTGACTAAAAGGAAAATCACACTTTTAAATAATTATAATTGTTTAAAAGGATGATTAATAAGTTTTAAATTAATCAAACAACATTTTTGTTGAATACCCTGTTTCACATTATAGTATTGTTTGTGATCAGCATTTCATAATGATTTCATAATAATAATCATTTAAAGGATTATATTTAATAACGCAGAGTAGATTTTCTATCATAAATTAAATTTTAAAATATATTACAATAGAAACTTTCCTTTAAATCAATAACATTTCACATCAGTATTACTGTGTTCTTGATCAAATAAATGCATAAGAGACTTATTACAAAAACATTTACAAAAATGTAGTAAATATTTAGAAGGCTAGTGTGTATTTTTCAATTTCAGCCTATAAAGGAATCCCATGGCACAAATCTGAAGCTGGTGTCAAATGAGGTCTTACTTGAAAATGAATTTACCAACAGCGCCATCTACTGGTTGCTTATAATAGTAAGAGAAAATCACAGTCTCCTCTAATTAGGTTAAAATGCACAAAGAAAATAATTTGCAAAACATAACAAAAAAAAAAAAACTTAATCTAGTCTCAATTAGGGTTCACCCTAACACTAACTGATAATTGGTGCTTATCTATTGACGGTAACAGAATAGAAATAAATAGAAGAACAGTAACGTCAGGGTTTTAGGTACCTGGTGAAATGAAAAAGGTTCTCCACAGTTTTTTGTCACGGGTCACATCTCGTATCTCTTTGGTCATATTCACCAGTCGGCCAGTCACTGGTGGCACTCGACGAAAATCCAGGATCCTGTTAATCAAACAGTTAAAAATATTTGTTTTCATGATATATGTTCACTTTACATAGTTCATACATTACATAATATGTTCACTGCTGAGTTACAGGACACGTGTCAAAAGTGTTTTATATATATTTTTTTTTATTTATTTATTTATTTATGTTTTACTTTTAAAATGTACAGATCTCTCTCTCTCACACACACACACACATACATATTATATATATATAAAACATTATGTATAATATAACATTTCTTAATTAACTGACTAAATTAACTTAAAATAAAATGACCAAATTCATACAGTGTCAAATTCATATAGTGTGCTGAATTCATATTAACTTTTACCAATAGAGGGCGCTCAAACTATTCTACATAAATACATAGCTCTTGAATAATAAATTAGTACCTTGTTAAGAGTACCTTTTTTATTTTATTTCATTACAACCCTTTTAATTACTGTATATTTCATATTTCATAAGTTACCTTCATAACTTCAAAAAATAATTTATTGCATCTTTGACCTTAAACAAAGCTGAATTCATTGCTGAATGTGACAAATGTTTAGGCTTTCCTTCCAACTGAACTGGTTATGAGAACGAGCGTGGTTTGCTCATCCATGTTTTAAGACCTCTTCACCCCGCGTGCAAGTGTAGACCCTCTGCTGACAGGGCAACTTAGAAAAAAATCCCCCTGAAAACAACTAATGGATGGGGCCTAAGGGATAAAAGCACTTGAAGCTACTAATTGCCCAGTCATGCTGACAGAGATGACAGAGAGAGTTTGTGTGCAGGAGCGTGTTCCTCCTCTCTCACTGTCCGATGTAGAACTCAGACGGAACTGTGGGGCAAATGAAAAGTTGTCTTTTCAAACCACTCGTCTCCCGTAATCCTGACTTCCTCCCCAAAGCCACGCTACTGTGAGCGTTTCCCATCGACTAAAATCAGATAATTAATGGTACGTTGTCAGATATAGCCGTGGTGGGCTTGCGAGGAACGGAGAGGCCCACTGGGTGATGGTGCTTTAAAATAGAAAATAACAACCTGCACTTTTGTCTAACCCAGATGAACTTTATTTAGACAAGCTGGTGTTTTTTTACGTTCTTGGTTTGCACTTTCTACCCACACACATGCCTGTGTGTACCGTCTAGATTTTACTCCCGACCAGATGTGCAGATGGAAGTGAGGCGGACCAGGCCGGTCTGGGCCGGGCCGGGCCAGCTGAATGATTATATTGTGCCCAAGACTCACGCTGGGATCATTCTGACTCACGCTCACACAGCAGGAGAGGAGAGGAGAAGGGCTTGACAGAGAATAGCACAGGATACCACAACACAACACGCCAATCAAGCGAGGAACCGCCATTGAGTGGACCACGGACATCACTAAAATTCACTAATTGTTATGGCTGGGTCTCCTTTCCCTAGGTTCAATGAGTACAGTAGACTATATTACAGAGAACATTACACTCCAAAAATCATTATTTTGTTTTTCAGGAAAAATATTCTTAAAAATCATAGAAAAATAAAGATATATAATAATATATAATATTTCAATAAAATAAATATGTGAAAAGCAATACGTTATATTATGTTTTATTATGTTAAATCTTTTTAATTTTTGAAAGAAAAATACTTGATTAAACAATATTAATATAATAAAATATTGATTACAATTTAAAATAAACAAGTTAATATATTTGTTAATATATTTTAAATAGTCCTGTCAAATTATTAATTACATCCTAAATAAAAGTTTTTGTTTGCATAATATATGTGTTCTATGAATATTTATGTATATATAAATACACACAGAGTATATATTTTAAAAATACTTACATGTATATATTTATAGTCATATAATTTATGTTATAAAATATATATATATAATTTTTTTATGTGTATGTATTTATATGTACATAATAAACATACACAAAACACACACATATATTATGTAAACAAATACGTTTATTTTGGATGTGATTAATCATGATTTAAAATTTATTTCATTAATTCATCTTTGCCGAATAAAGCTGTATTTATTTATTTTTTTATATATCCCAAACAGTATATTATATTATATACTTTTTGTCAAGCAATTTGTCATTTCTGTCCATTGGGCCTCTTCTTCGACAGGGCCTGGGACAACGCTTCCAGCTGTCCACCCCCGTCCGATCACATTGATGAGAAAAAAACGAGACGAGAATGGAAATAAACTATTATGGCAATAAATTCCAATCTCAGATCACAATCGGGGAAAATCTGACTCATATAGCAAACAACCAATAAACTCGACTGAAATGAACTGACAAGGACAGATGTACACGGGTTATTGTGGCTGACACAAATGAAAGCCTCTCAGTCACTGACATTCATCAGAAGGGTAATCACCTATAAGGAGACATTGTTGGATGGAGCTCGATTGGTGATCAGATACTGACGGATGTGTTTGTGCTCATTCAGAGTGAGTCATTATGTTCTCTCTGGATTTGGTGTTTATAAGTGTTAAACTGCAGGTTTCTGACTGCTTACTGCCCCGAGATACATTCGCATACTGTACTTTCACACATACATATAAACACAAGTTCAAACGTGCTGAAAACATGCAGGATGCACCACAACGGTTACACATTCACACGCACACAAAACATTCTTGCGCAAATAAATGCGGCCCTACAGGTTTATATACACAGGCAGGCAAACACTTTTACAAGTGGCATGTGGTGGATGTATACATACACGTATATATTCAGGGGGAGACAAACATATCACACACACTCTATTCATGCCAGAGGCTGACATTTACGGCCCGTTACCTGTCTAGATGATATGCTGCGATCTCAGCATTGTGCCTCTCGAAATCGGAGAAGTAGAAGAAGTCTGGGGGTGTCTCCTGCTCCCGTGTCTGCCTGCAAGGCAAAGGTTAATCTGCTGTAAGTCCCTTTCATCAACAAAGCCATAATCGCAGCCCTAGCCCTTGAAACTAATGCCACCCTGTCAAGAAAAACTTTAAGAAAGACACCCCTCCATTATTTCTGGATTGAAGCCTGGAAGAAAATGTCTTTTCTTAACATGCCTTATTTTATTGCTTACTTAAAAATAGCTGACGGAATCAAGAAAACAGAAAAGCAAGTGACAAACACTGCAATGCTAATTGCGTAATGCTAACGACTTTATTATAATGAGACCATGAAGCTGCTTCTTTAAAGAACACAGGTTTTCTTTTCCTGTATTGATGTATTTCTATGGAACAAATAAATAAATAAATAAATAATTAAGCCATGATGTGTGAGTTCCTATTGCAAAAAATCTGAAGGTTAATTTTGTTAGCATTTAGGATTACACTAGCATACAGCTAACTGAAATTGATTTAAAGCCACAAAGCTGGTCTTTAAGAACATCCAAAATTATGATATTGTACATGAGCAGTTAATAACAGACCAAACAATACGAAAACAATATCATTTAAATCAATACTTGTAGGTCAATGGAGGACATATTAAGTTCCAGGGAAACATTGCTCTATAGACAAGAGCCAGAGGAACTATTTTTAACCAACAGCCCGACTTCATACTGTCCCGCTGAAATGCTTTCAGCAGACTCCATTTCAAACATACTTGAGATTTCTCTCTTCCCTCTCTCTCTCTCTCTCTGTGTGAATGCTGTCCGAATGTCAGAACAATTAAATCCAGCTGGGATCTCTCCTTTTCTTGACAGTCTTAATCATGCAAGAAGACGGTTCAAAACAAAAACTTTTTCTGGGAAGTGAATCATGTCACATCCCACAACGTCTTTGTGGCAAAGCGAACCAGTCTGAACCGAAGACAAGGTAGCTGGAGTGAAGAGTGCCAGCTCTGTAATGGAAACAGATCCTTATCTTGGCAAAATCAGGCATTCAGTATCGTCCTCAGCTGGCGGCATTCGTTCAAGGCGCAGCTGTGAGGCTGACACGCTCACCGATCGTTAAATAACACAGCATGGGACCTGCCAAACGAGAGTCTCCAACTTCACATTCTTCTGCAGTCCGCTCCTCGGAGCCCCGGATAATATCGCTCTACTTGCCAACAGAGAACCTCTTTTCAGGCATGAAGAGAATTAAAATGGATTTGTGTTTCTGCCGGAAGAAAAGGGCCTACTACTGCATCGTCCTTGTGATGAACTCATTGGACCCTTGCCTCCAGACGCTCAGATGTTTAATTGGCAGAGAAGTGTGTACGGGTGTTTCTTTTGGCCCTGTGAACTTTAAGAAAATAATCTCCCCTATAACACTTATCACTCTCACTAATGTCAACTAACAATAACTGAGTGTATTTACAATTTTAAGTATTTACTCATAACACTTTTAATATGTACAAAATATTGTCACAGAATTACAGCCTGACTGGAAAATGCACAATAAAAATGTTCATCTTCCTTTTTTCACACATTACAATGACTCATATTTCATCTCAAGCTCTTCACTGATTCCGTTGTCTTCTTGGTAAACAAGTACTACAATATTACAGAGAGCTTTAATAGGTTCAAAATTGTTGGTTGCGATAAAAATGATGTCAATCAACAGGGTCATGGTTGTAATTTGTGTAGCTGCAGCAGATCATAATATTGTCACTCAATAAATATGGTTTATATGAACGATTTAATCATTTTAATAATGTAATAATATTTTCACAATGGACTGTCATGCTTTAAGATTACAAAAAATACTATCATTCAAAAGCTTGGGGTCAATATTATCTTCTGAAAGAAATTAATACTTTCAAAAATGCATCGCGTTGATGAAATTTATAAAGTTGCAAAAGATGAATGCTGTTCTTTTGAATTTTATATTTATTATAGAATCCTGAATAAATATGTGTTACTGTTTGCACAAAAAATATTAAGCAGCATAACTGTTTTCAACTAATAAAAGTAAGATATGGACACCAAATCAGCATTCGAATGACTTTTGAAGAATCAGACTCGAGTAACTACTGGAAATGCAGTAAATGCGAAACAATTCAAAAATCTTGGAATGACAGCAAACTTTTAAACAGCAGTGTATATTTATATTTTCCACTGCATTTTTAAAGAAGAAAAAAACTTACAAGACATAAAACAAAACTCTTTATGGTCAGCCATAAAAGTGTCAAAAGAAAAACACCTATGTACTTGTGGCAATGTACCACAATTTCACATTATTTTAGCTCATAATTTCAGTACTCTGGATACTGTTATTATGACAGCTCACTGTCTAATGTACTGCAATGTAGTATTGTGTCTCTAAGCACTTATTGAGCACCACTGTGCCCAAGCACTTGACCCAGACAAGGCCTCCGCTGTGGTGACAGCACTTCTGCCTCTGTTCTACAGTATGCTTTTCATCAAATAGGATTCCATCAAGGTAAATTCAGTGCTTAACATCAACTCCATAACACAAATGGTCCCAACAGGAAAAAAAAAAACACAAGCTTTTTAAAAGGCTTTGAGACAGCAGCTGATGGCACAACCCTCTGAGGAGTGTTCTGTGGGTGGAGAACTCTAAACCCCCTCCTCTCACGCTGGCACTCCAGACAACCTTGTTAAGCTCGAGCTTGAGAGCTCTCATTTATTCCCGTAAAACCCCAGAGACATGAGGAAAACAACACTCAACTGACTGTTGGACTAGAAAATTATAACAAAGGAAACCAGACACAGGCCAGCCTGTCAAAGGGTCAAAACAATCCCTGCAAAGAATTCTGTAGCTTAGTTTCCTACGCTCTACAAAAACGACACCTTGGAGAGAGGGAAAATTCCCTCTGTATTAGTAAGACGAGTTTATGAGGCACTAAATATAAAAACGACAAAAACAAATGTGTGTGGGAGATTGAAAGCTCAAGGTGATCTTTTTTTTCCATTCTATTTTCTTCAAACGCGCGTTTAGTGGATGTGGTTCACCATAAAAGATGCCATGTGAGCGGTCACCACTCTTAACGTACACTTAAATGAGCCTCAAGATGGGCCTCTGGGATGTGTGCAGACATCTTAAAACCAACTCTGCTGAGAGCAGGATGTCTCTAGTGATCAAAATACGCTGAGAGAGTGCTCTCCATGACCCTGTACTTCAAGGTAAACACACTGTTTACTCCTGCCAGACCGACAGATTATTGGTGCATCCACACAGGCTCACAAAGACACTGGTTTATGCAAGTGCTTAACTGATATAATGGCAAAATAAATGGCAAAATTGGAACAAAAAACACTAAAATTTTTTATTTATTCTCAACAATCTGTTTTATAAAATTCAACTGAAAACACAAAATGTAGACTATTTCTTAAAGAGGCAACCCACACGAAAAAAAACAAACAAAACTCTTATTGTTTACATGGCATGCCCTCATGCTGTCCCAGATGTATACACATTAGGGATGTGCATCTCCATAACTGAGGCCGATGCCAAGGCTGAAAGTCTTCACAGATAAAAAAGGCGATTGCATTGGTTATTGTCTTGGAAGGAGCAGTGAAAATAAAAAAGGAACAAAATCACATAATTTACACGAGTTTTTGCCCAAACTTCAAAGGCCTGTTAAATGAATAAAACTAGAGGCTCTGCTATTTTTTATATACACATATTGAAAACTTTGTTCAAGTTTATTGTGTAAAATATAATATAGACAGTCTCATAACAAAGTATGCTGGCAATGACATAAATCAAAGCACACAGTTTTCGGAGAAGAACGCTGGAATATACGACATAAATAAGATGCTTCTCTATAAACTACTGCAGTACAAGCCACGGTTCAGCTGCGACAAACGCTGCCAGTGTGAAAGCACTATCAGCGCGCGCTGTTCCTGTTCTGCATACGCCGCTGACGCACCGCTTATGCCCTGCTGACGCATGCAGTGTGAAACTGGTGTGAAACCGGCAGCGTAAGGCAGCTGCAATTGGAATTTTTTTTTGACCGTTTGCTCACCTGGTGTCCCGCTAGCAGTAGCGTGTTCAGCTGAATCCGAGTGAGAGGAGGAGGAGTCTCCAAACGCTCTCTGTGTCGGCGGCTCGGCGCTTCAAGCGTGTTGTAAGATTTGTCGCGCTGCCTGTATACTGTATTTTACAGCACGACATATTTCACAAATTCCACTTTCTAAATAATGAAAGTATAGTATGTCTACTAATATTATAAAGAAATAAATCGGGTTTTACCGAAGCAGATACGATAGAAACGATGCATCACGTTACAAATGCCAATTTGTATCCGATGCACACATTTTAAACCAATGCATTGCATCGACAACCCGCGAATCGGGTAATCTTCCCATCTCTAATACACATATTTCTTCTGTGGAATATAAATTAGAATAAAATCTCCCATATATCGCTAAATAAATAAATTTGGTACTGTATTTTTTCAGGAAATTTTAAAACTTGTTCTGTAAAACTTCCAAAAACTGGTTACTTGATGTACGTAAAAAAAAAGTACGTAAAAAGTAGTAAAAGTTTTGTGTGTATTATAACAAACTTCACATGTGACCCTGGACCATAAAACCAGTTATAAGTATGGGTAGCATCAGCTAACAATACATGGGTCAATTGTATGGTGTCAATTTCTTTATTATGCCAAAAATTCTTAAGATATTAAGAAAGATCATGTTCCATAAGATATTTTGTAGGGTGAGTAACAAACCAAAACACTAGGCACTGTTAATTGTCCCAAACAAAGCAAAAAACAGGCAAATATTAGCCAATCAATTGTCGTGGTTGAGATATATCCATTTCTCACTACTCTTCAGAGGCCATGCATACAGTATATGTAAAATCTGGCCTTGCTAACAATAAAACAGCAGCAGATGAGAAAATTGCTGATGATGCAAGCGGTGCAAAAGGTACAGAAAAACCTGATCTATTAAGAAAACACACAGGAGCAAACAAATGAATCAAAAAGGATATGGTATCTAGGACACTTTATTCTGCCAAATCCCTTTGTTGGCTTTACACTGGACAAACACCAAAAAAGCTCTCACAATAGCTGTGAAAGCAAAATCATCTCACAAAGCCTGATGGCTGCAGCACTTGTAAAAGCTTATCCCAGCATTCTTAGGAGGTGTGTTGGTCAGACTGTGATGACGAAAGGAGACAAAAGCAATGTACAAGCTGACACTTAAAACATGCTTCCAGTGCCTTAAAGAGACAGTTCACAAAAAAAAAAAAATGCTTAGTCATTATTTACTTCCATTAACCATGAATGACGTGTTGTCTTGCATAGAACACAAAATGAGATACAGTATCTAGCAGAGTGTATTTTGTCATACAATGAAATTAAATGAGGACCAACTAGTCACCATTCACTTTAAGTGTATGGAAAGGATCAACGTAGACATTTTTTTAAATATTTTTCACATTCCACAAAAACAAAAATTGGTTTGGAACAAAATGCGGGTAGTAAATGATGACAGAATGATCATTTCTGAGTGAAATTTCTTTCACTTAAAAGAACAAGTTTTACTCCTGTTGGAGTAATTACTAAATCTGGTCACTTCACAAGAGGTTTTCCACAAGAGCCTCTCTGTGACTTTTTTTGTGAATGATTATCAAACAAAGCATTGTTTAAACTGCAGAAGCCTGCAAAAATGACCTTTGGAGCGAATGTCATGGCGCTGGGAGCAAATATTAGAGAACGAGGCACTAGGACTAGAATAAAGCTGCATTTTGTGGCTTGTTTGTGATAACAGGTAACAGGTAATGTCAAGAGGTGGCTCACGTTACAAACTTCAGCAGTTTTCTGTTTCTCACAGCACTGCATAACATTTGAGTTTTTTAAAAACCACAAATGAGCAGAAATGCTGTTATATATTTAGCCAGGAAAACATATTGACTTTCCACTCTTTTCCATCCTTTATTAATTGTTCTGCACCAGTGACATGAAACAAAAAAGGCCAAGTCTGTTTCTAGAAACTTGTCATAGCAAACGGCGGTGTAATTTTTCTTTGTTTGAAAATGTAAGTGGTTAATGCTTTTCCATCTCTGAAGGGCGACCTCTCCTGAGTTAGGACTAAGGCCAAACCATCCCTCCTCCCTGGCCTAAAAGTGCTGCTGGCAGGTCAGCAGGGATGTCTGGTATTTAGTGTTGCGTCTGACAGCGGCGGCTGAGTTGTTGATGGGCAGTGAGAGTGAGAGAGGAGGTTGATGTCGGCCTTGAGCCTGCTTTATGTGAGGGATATTCAGACCTGCTGTAAAAAATTCCACAGAGAAACACTCTTTTCTCTGCTTCTGGATGCTGCTTTTGCATCTCTGTTTTATTTTAAGGCTCTGACGAGCTTATTCAGGTACAGCCCTATATTTGCTTACGCACAAGGCAGGCATATATTTTTGGAATAGAGACGTATATTCCAAACATAGGTCTACAATATAGACAGTAATGTGAGTGTTAAAGGGCCAGTTGTTTCAAAAATGAGCATTTTGTCAACATTTACCCACTTCCACACATTTATTCTTCCACAAAGGTTGTGTTTTGGCATGTATTTGATTTCAAAAGTTATGAGTGAGGTTTCAGGGTGTTTGTGATACCAGTTTCATCATTATTTTTCTATTCATCAATGCCAGCAATGAAAGGAAAATTCACCCTATATATTTTCTAAATACATGTTATATATCTTATTGTGACAAATATATCTTATTGTGAAAACTGGATCTTCTTGTGAAAATGTCAGACTTTATATTAATGACGTGTGCAGGACTTCTCCAATCATTTACTTCAATAATATTCATTTTGAATGCAAAGCCCACATTTTAAAATCCAATCAACAACCACCGCATAGAACCAAGTTACTTTTTTTTTTTTTTTAATACACGTCACATGTCGCACAACATGGAGGAAAATATCTCTCCCCAAACGTCCTCCAGTGTTTGAGCCAGAAGTTGATGTTTTGGGATGCCCTAAACAAACAGAGCAATGTTTTCATAGTGACACAGAGTCACAATGTTTAAACTTCTCGTGACGTCAACCTGCAAATGTCGTACATACTGTAGCTGACAATGTGTATTAATTAACCCTTATGTCATATTTCATTCTCTAAATTAATAAGATTATCAAAACTTTACTATAAAACCTGTTATACACAAATCACCACATGCCTTGCATGTGAAAATGAAATTGCATATCTTTGCTCAGTTTGGGTTACTTCTTCTCAAGTAAGACCTCCAAACTAAATATATTATATATTAGTTCAAACGTTGGGCTTTACAGTGTTAATAGCAAAAAATACACTGAAAAAAAATTGCACGTTACCTTTAAAATCAAGTGTAATATTTGTATTTCACCTCTTTCTCTTTTTTCACACTTTCACAGCTGTGCTCAAGGGTATGAGGCCGAGCTCTGTGAGCCAGCTGTTTTCTTTAAGTCCAGCACAAATGTGAAAAATGGCCTGGCGTGATTACGAAACAACAATTCAAAAGAAAGAGAACAACAAAACAAAAAAACAATACCGTTCAGGAACAGGCTTCTTTATGTACAGACTGAAAAAATTGCTTTGTGAAACTTGGCTAGGCTGAAAATAATAAAAGATCCTTTGCAAATGTATTGTGTTTCTGAGATAAGCATTGAGTGCTCTCACAATCACTGAACATGAGACTTCTGAGATGACAATAGACTAACAGATCATGACTGCAAAGAAAACCCAGCGCTCACAGGAAACACGCACACACAGAGGGAGTCAGAGAGAGAGAGAGAGAGAGAGAGAAAGAGAGAAAAATAAAAGAGCACACACTAAGCTGACAGACAGGCAGGCCTAAATAAGCGAGACCACAGCATCAGCCTTTCATGCGCATCATCCCTGTAATGGCATCGTGTAAATATTCCAGCCAGATCAACAGGCCATAAAGAGGAATCCATCATCTGCACATAATCTCTGACAGATTTACTGGCCCGGGCTGACAGGCTTCCCTGTATGATAGCACGTCTGGGATAACACCCCCCCACGAGCACACACACACATACAAATAACCCACAGCACATCGTCTCTCTGACAAGTGGAGGTGATGTCTGTGCTCTCAGGTTCAAGTGTGCAGTGTGTGGACAGGATGCGCTCAGCTTTGTTGGGCTTTCAGATGTTGCCATTACACACAACTGGGGTTTGAAGACAAAAGTCATTTGCTGTCAGACATCTTAAAGAGGAGAATGGTAAAGGTGGGTTACACCTACATAGACATGGCCGTCCACTACAGCAGAAATCATGGTAATACTTCTTTGAAGCTTGTATTTATAATACATTATAAAAAGGGTATTCATAAGGCATTATAATGAATGCATTATAAACAACTTCATGACAAATAACTTCTTACTGTTAAATTCTGACAAAACCCCACATGTAATAATCTAGAAGACTGTCTAACACTTGATGGCTGCTCTGTCAATTCATCTTCATCAGTTAGGAACCTAGGTGTGCTGCTTGATAGCAATCTTTCATTTGAAAGCCATGTTTCTAGCATCTGTAGAACTGCTTTATCTCTAGAACATATCTAAATTGCGACCTATGCTCTCAACCTCAAATGCAGAAATATTAATTCATGCGTTTATGACCTTGAGGTTAGATTATTGTAATGCTTTATTGGGTGGTTGTTCTATATATCAAAATCTACTGCAGGTGGCAGATCTTTTTCCTATTTAGCCCCAAACTCTGGAACAATTGACCTAATACTGTTTGGGAGACAGGCACACTCTGTCAGTTTAAATCTAGCACTTATTCACTTTACACACTGATACACATTTATTAACCAAATTCGTTAAAGGGTTGTTAGGCTGCATTAATTAGATCAGCCGGAACCGGGAACACTCCCTTAACACACAATGTACTCGTTACATCATACAAAGAATGGCATCTATGCTCTAGGCCAGAAGAGAACTGGCCCCAACTAAGTCTGGTTTCTCCCCAGTTATTTTTCCCTCCATTCTCTCATGGATGGGGTTTTGGTTCCTTGCCGCTGTCCCCTCTGGCTTGTTTAGTTGGAGGCACCTAATTTCTAGTGATTATCGTAGTTTTGATTAAAGAGACCGTCTCTGCATTTGATAAACAAATAGTTTAATCTCGCCATCACCATCGTATTTTTTTGTTTAAATTTTTTTTTGATTATATATTTATTTTATCACAAGGGTCTACTGGCAGTACTGTGGCAATTAACTGACCCTCACTTGATCACAAACCACTAAATGTCTTTCTGTTGGTCTCAGATACTCTCCGAACGTTCTAATTTTGGTCTTATTTCATTTCTCAAATTTAAGATGTCCTAGTTAATTAAAGTCTTTGATTCAAAAAATGGGCTTGAAAATATGATTTCCTGTTTCATACATGGCCTAGTATCATCCTTGAGAGGCGGTGTACTGCAATTCCATGATCCACGCAGGCCTAACAGCCAGAGACAAATGGCTGCTATCTCTGCCCTGCAGGTCTGTTCATCTCCTCTCTCTCTCTCTTACGGGAATGCCTCTCTCACTGGCTGGCCGATCTCACTGAATCAAAACTCTCACTCGTTTATTCATTTATTTTGGCCATTTAAACATAAACGTATATCATTTAAGAGCAGGTCTATGAGCCTTTCGGCCATGAATGCCGCCCTCAGGTGCTTTGATATGAGGGCTGAATTCTGTTAGCGTGCATTGAAAAATAGAGCTGTATCCATGATCAAGGCTGTGACCCTGTCAGTCTCTATTACCAAGCTTTATCACTTTCTGCTTGGACGTAAAAAACTCAGGGTGGGTTAATGATGAAATGGTGAGATGGAGCACATGATTTGTAACGACCTAAAACCAAACGTGACAGCGAACGTTAACCAAGAATAACGGTCATAAAACCAGGTGACAACAAGACAATCAAATCTATGAATCATACTGCTAATACATTTGTCAGCACAACCAATAAACTTTACACATCAAACATCTGCTGTCGGTTGTCTACTTTGCTACTTATTTTAAGACCTTTTTTTATTTCAATATATTGTAAAAACTCTAATGATTTTTTTTTTTCAATTTGGTGACATCCGTGCCCCTTGACCCCAGTTAATTTCCACCCCTGGTTATAGGTCATGTCAAGTTTGTGCAATACCACAGTTCCAAGCACCTCCACGTAATTGGAATTGACTGCTCCATCTTAGCCTCTGCTTTCCAGCTGCAACAAAAAGCAGTTGCCATTATCATTTAGAATTACAACCGACCCATGGGAGCGGTGAGTATTTTTCATTGATTTCTGGTTCTCAGCTATGCTTTTCTAGGCAAACATGTCCTTTTCGTTGGCCATAAAAATAGAACAAAGCCCTGACAGAGATTTTGCTTTCGACTGAAAATAGGCTTAATGAGGTTATTGTGATTCCCATCAAACAGGTCTGAATAAAAATATAACTTTTTTTATCTTAACATTTTTCAAGCCACTTTGGTTGATTCGATATCTGGTACAACCATGTATAAATATGTATTTTGTGTGTTTTGTCCATTACAAATTCATACGGCTCAATCTAAATCATTCCCTAAACAGTTTGATAGGCTCTATGAAATGAGATGTCAAATGTTTTATGGCTTTGAATTTTTGTGGAATTACAATTACATTAAAGGAATAGTTCACCCAAAAAAAGAAAATTCTGCCATCATTTACTTATCCTCAAGTAGTTCTGTGACAGTTGTCAATGTTTTTTTTTGTTACTTTTTCTGCCCTGTTTAGTTGTGGGCGGGGTGCTGTTTATTGTGGGATAACAGGAAGTTATTTAAGGAAGTTGGGTAAGGATGCGCACTCTCGCGGTCTTGCTCACTCTCTTCCGCTTTCTTTTCTGCTTTCTTCTCCTCTTCCGCCTGCACTCGCCGCTGTTAGATCGCGTGGTGCTGTCGTGAGTATGCTGGAAGCATGGTTTAATTGTTGGGTTGTTAAAGCCTGCTGAAGTATTAAATCTCATCACCATGCACAAGTTGGTGGTGTTTAATGCGGAAGCTATAGAATTGAGGATGTTGACTGTTTACAGAGAGTAGCATGTGAGCGATGTTTTCATGGATTTTGAGAAAGTGTGATTAATGTGTCAATGTAGCGTGCATTTGAAGTGCATTTGTCGATAAGTCTATAATGTAATGAAATGTGTATGTCGAAGTCTACTATAAAGTGCAAATGTTTAAGTCTATTGTAAAGTGCACCTGTTAAAGAACATTTTGAAACGCGCATGTTGAAGACTATTATACAGCGCATATGAAGTCTATATAAGTCTATATATATAAAATAATATATATATTGCAGTCTATTAAATATGTTGTGCATATACTGAGGCCTACTACAATGTGCACTCATGTGCAATCATGATTTGCATATGTTGAAATCTACTATACTGTTCATATGCTATGGGATGAAGTCGGTATAAAGACTTCTTGGCAATGGAGTTAGACATTGACATTGGTATTAAAAGGTAATGTGCCTGGGCCTGGAAGTACTGTGTTTTCTTGTTGTTTGCTTGCTTATTGCTTGAGCTGATACTGAGTAAAATAGAGTGAGCTATAGGTTATTATTTGGTTGTTTTGTTTTTATTCAATTCAAGAGTTCACGCTTTCCTTAAAAGTTTGCGGGTTTGGCGTTCTCAGAGGAGCAAGCCAGGAAGAACGGTGATATGAACCCTAGGGTGGGCAGGGGTTCAAGGATCGGCTCGGTCCCAGATTGCTCCCCCGGAAGACGTGAACTGGAATAAAGGGCGGAGAAGGGGAGGAGGGGGGATGCTTAAGCGAGATGCAGAAGGGTTGGAAGCTGGAGTTTATATATAAATGGGAAATGAAATGATTGGACGCGGGTAAGTGGGAATGATTAGCTGATTAGCCGCCAGCCATGCAGGATTTATTACGTATCTTGTTCCTCTCGAAATGCGTTGTTTGCAAAACGTTCACTTAATAAACTAACCAAGAATGTACATTGTGGTTACAGTTGGAACCGTTACAGTTCCAAACCTGTATGAATTTCTTTGTTTATAACCAGACTGTTTTGGTCTCCATTAACTTCAATAGTAGGAAAAAAAAATACTATTGAAGTAGTATTCATACAGGTTTGGAACTACTTGAGGGTGAGTAAATGATGACAGAATTTACATTTTTGGGTGAACTATTGCTTTAACATGGCCAACCTCAACAATGGGTGACAGCAATACTGTTAATATAGATCAAACATAAAATGTATAAAAAATAAATAAATAAATAAATTATATTTCAGAAAAAAATATTTGTATTGGTATTTGGCATTTAAAAAAGAGGGATAAGTACTTCATTAGACTCACCCATCTTCTTAATTGTTTTAACAGAAAATGCCACACATGATACATTTTTTTTTAGATACAGCATGTAATTGCTTTCTGTTTTCTATTTCTAAAACACTAATGTAAGGATCAGGCAATGAATACAAAAGCCCATTAATCACCGTTGCCTCTAAAACAATCTTAAGTGTTATCATTCTCCTGTTATCTTTCCCAAAGCCCTAAAAGGAAAGCCTCGTCTTTAGATGTATGACTTACAGTACTGTAGAGAAAACAAGCAAATTGCTTTGCCTATACAGCAATTACCACTAATTAGTCAGGCTGAGTCCTCCATTTTGGATTTGGCTCTCACTGCACGTAGCACACCTTAATTGTCTCTCCTCAGACTAAAGCCTGCAGCCGAGAACACAAAGGCAGTTCTTCAACCGCAGGAAAACAATGCTAATGCTAACCCAGGGAACAGCAGAATAACTGCTCTGGGGATGGCCAACTCTCCACTTTACAAGGGGACGTTTGTTTTATTGTTGCAAACAAGCTACCTCATCAGCCTTTGTCTTATAGAAGGAGGGAACTCTGGGAAAAGCCTTTTACTGAAGCGAATATCGGTTTGGCAGCATTAGGCGTTATCTTGTGATGGGAAAACAACACAGAGTATACAGTAACACAGTCAAAAGAGAAACAGCGGGATATGACAGAGCATCTCAGGAGAAGGCTTTACATAATTTATATCCCATATTCCCACTTGTCTCTTAAGGGGCATTACCAGGAATGTCTAGCATTCCAACAGCCTAATGGTCATAAGCTGCTGTGTGTGTGTGTTGTGTGTATGTGTGCATTTAAAGGTCGATTATTTACAGCACAGGATGAATCAACTAGACATTTTACTATAACTAGGCTTACACGAAATCTGTGCCTGTAGAAATCTGCTGAAAAATCGGCTTATTTCCTAAAGAATTATGAGTAATATGTACGCATTCTCATTACTGTGTTCATTTATTAAATATTCCTATTTTTAGAAAGACGAACACTTCATTAGTTCCACCTCATCTTCTTGTTTCAAGGACATACAACACAGGACAGAAAAGTAACGTATTAATTCTGATTTAAAACATAAATGTAAAATGAAAATTAAAAAAAATAAAAAATATATAAAATGAGAAGTAAATGAATATTGAAATAAAAGTTCTAAATAAAATTATATTAAAAAATAAAATACAATGAAGCTGGATGATAAGCTCTAGACATTTTTTGCTTGATATGGATTAATCTAAGAGCCAATCACACAGCAGAACAATACGACAACAGCCAATCAGCGTG
>JAUCMS010000019.1:4625356-4639512 GCA_032357445.1 Enteromius radiatus | reverse complement strand
CCTTTGTTTGCATTCCTGTGCAGAAATAAACTCCTTTGTTGAACTTTTACTCACCTTGTTTGTCCAAATCGTTACAAAATTAAGGTCAGCCAAAACATATGCCGGCATGACAGATAAAAACAGGATATTTAGCAGTTATTAAGGCTTTTCCAGCTATTTCAGCTCAGGTTATGTAAAGGGCAGATCTACCATGAGGACTGCATGAAAAGATATGTTTACTACTAAAAGTCAGGGACAAGGCCGTTCCTCTTGTTTCCCGCAGAGAGGGAGAATTGATTTACTGACATTGACAACTGTATTACTGCTTTTAATTATAGCTACAGTAGAGAGTCCAGGTACGATCTACCAATCACAGACACAGCGAATGAGGTTATTTGTTCTACCATAACCTGACACCTTGATTAATTTGACAATTGTTCCCTGAGTCTAGTGTAACTACAGTTCGAGGTAGATAAGAATGTTATTGCGGATGATTATATGGCTCTGACCCTTTGAGGCGAGAGCATACTGTACATATTAAGAGCTTCAATCTCTCTTCTTCTTTTAATCTTCACTCCTCGTCACAATAAGGCATACAGAGCGCCTGACCTTTGTAAAGTACGTGAAGAGCACATCCTGTGGGATATATGGGCAGGTATGATCTCAATGTTATGTAAAACATCTAGAACATCATACAAATGTGCTTTACTATCTTTCTTGAGGAATGTGTTTTGTCAAATATTTTGTATCTTGCCTCTTGGATTTACACAGCGGCCTGTTCAGGGCAAGAAAAAATAGTATGATAGTAATTATAACTATGTTAGCATTTATAAGTTTGCTTATGCTTATAGAATAGCTTGCGTTTTCTATTACACCTTATTATATGCACAAACTGTGGTGTTTGCTGAGAATGAACATATCAAATATGCATTCTTCACACATGCACTTTTGTTTAAATTTACAATTGGGATCTAGCATTATTCCTCAGTTTAGCCGAGCTGCACGTTCCAGCCCTGTGTCCTTTCCAATCAATGTGTAAATTATAGGAGGTTGTCTCCACAGGGAACAGGACTGGTGAGGTTACAGTAGCCACAGTGAAGGATACAGTAAGGGCATTTAGTCCATTAATCATGACGCTGCAGACATTTACATGCTGTTGGCCGTCTATGAAAAAAATCCACACTGAATGAAGCATTGACAAGCGTTCTTAAACGAGAATTACTATACTGGTGAGTGTTTCCTTTCATTCATATGCCACAATAATACAGAACACCATTACGGACTTGAATTACTTGCTTGTTGATGAAAACTGAATGTCAAATTTCAGGCGTAATCTTTTGTCTGCTCAGACTAAGACAAATCAGTCAGAACACAACACAGGTTGTGGTAATCACAGCTGAAGAGCTAAAAAGCAATTATACCAGCTAATTAGAATTAGAACAGCACACTTAAAAGAATGAAGTTTCAGAACAACCCATGTGAAAGAACACAGCAGACTTGATGGGGCTTCTTTATCTCTCTTAAGCATTTAGCTCTACCATTCTTCAAAGTGTCTGCCTCAGCATAGAAGAGCAGTGTGGGACTGAGTTTGGTTTTATTGCTGATGTTAAAGGGACAGTTCAGCCAAAAATGAAATTTCTGTCATCATTTATTCACCCTAATGTCATTCCAAACCTGATTTCATTTCTTCCATGGAAATGATGGGATAAGAAGGGGAGAGTGAAAGGATGTTTTCCACCATTGTATTCTATTTATTTGGCTTCACATATCTATAATATGTGACCCTGGACAACAAAACCAGTCTTTAGTAGCACGGATATATTTGTATTAATTGCCAAAAATACATTGTATGGGTCAATATTATAGATTTTTCTTTTATGCCAAAAATCATTAGGATATTAAAACTGCTTGCTTCTTGTGTGCTTCCGGGAGAAATTTCCATATTAAGAGGCCGTTCACATGTCGTGTCTTTTACGCGTTTATTCCAAGCCCCGTCCGCACCGCATCGACATAAAAACATTTCAATACTGCAGCCGCGGGTCATGTGACAATAATTAACCAATCAGCTTCAACCTTTCCCGTAACAACATTGAAAGCTCAGCCAAAATCAAGCAATAGTTGGTCAAAGCTATACAGGGATTGCCATTTTCAAGTAAATTTAGTAGCAGAGCTTCTGCAAGCGATTTTTAGTGCTGGAAATCCATTTATCCTTTGCTGAAACTTCCGCGACTTCATGGAGAGGGCAGATCATGGTTGCTTAGCGAAGGTAGACGAATCTGGACTCTGGAGCGCAATGGGAAAAAGGAGAAAAAGCTGCACGCCTATGCTGTGTCCGAAATCGCTTACTTCCCTACTATATAGTACCCGAAAAACAGTATGCGAGGCGAGTAGTATGTCTGAATTCATAGTATTCGAAATTCAGTAGGCGAGAAGTACCCGGATGACCTACTGCTTCCGCCCGAATTCTCTAGACATACCATGGACACTTTCCTATCCCATGAGGCTCAGGGAGAGGAGGCGTCATATTCGAAAAATTCGAAAGTGTAAAAAAAAACCTTTGTTTATTGTGATTAAATTACACTTGTTTAACACAATCTAAATAAACGGATGACTTATTGAAAGTTTAAATTGTCGCACTGTTGTGACGACGCATGACAACATCAATATGGCGGATGTAGTACATCCGAATTCCATTCATACTACCCACATTCATATATTGAATGTACTTTTTAACGGTCGGGTAGTACGTTCAATTTTAAATGTAGTACCTACTTAAGAAGTATGCGATTTCGAACGCAGCACCAGAGTTTTCCACGCGCAATACTGTATGTGAATGGCCCCTAAGGAGTTCCATCCTCGACTGCGTCATGAAGACAAACGATCATGAAAAAAACTCTCAGAAACCCGGTAGCAATATTTTTGGCACATAAATACTCGGTCATTTGTTCAAATTGTATTTTAAAACTTTATCATTTTTGAGAATACAAAATTTACCCTATGACTAGTTATATATATAACATTATATCAACACAAATTTAGGGACCAATTCTCACTATTAACTAGTGCATATTACTAACTAGTAGAATATTATCTGTTTATACTCAAACAGCCTTATTCAACAGTGTTGTATCCTACCACATAAATGTTACCAAAGCTCTGCCAATCAAAAGCTTTTTAGCAATAAAGACACTCAAATCTACAGATTTATAACATATGTGTTTGTTTATTTCCTAAGAATAATAACAACAGATCATTGCTAGTCTCAAAAATCACAGTGTTTATGAGCTGTGTGGCTCAAGGTGTTGGAACACATGCAGTAATCACTTGGCCATAGAGATAATTCAGGATTATGATCAGTCAGAATCCTATTACATTTGGAATTTGTCATTGGGATGCATCCGCTTTCTTGTTAATAGATGCCACACTGATGTAATGGACAACAAAGTTAAATCGTGTTGTTTGACTTTTCTCCAGGCGATTGGGTGGACAGACAGAAGAGAGAAATAGTGTGAATGAAAGGCCTCCTTTTCTCATAGCAGTGCGACGGCTGAGCCCTGTTTGAAATGAGGGCCGCAGTTTGATGGCTATCAGTGAGATGGAAAAGCACCGCTGAGCTAGCTTCCCTCTGAGAGTATTAAGAAATAAATTGTGTCTGTCATGTCAATGGGGATAATATTAGTCATGACATTACATTAGCCTGCTGATGAAAATAGAAGCAGACGTACTTTCCAATTCAAACGGAGCACAGGAACGAGATTCGCCAAATTTTTTATGCATTCATGAATTCTCTATTGTCCCCTCTGCGCTATTGAACATAATAATCATATGCACTAATCAATCACAAGGCAAATGGTTATAAAAATAATACAGCATTTGATGACACTGTGTTCTGTAACAATAGTGGACTTTTTATGATCAATTTAACAGTTTAAGTTTAAAATATTATCCCTTTAAAGCCTTACATATGAAATAATAATCAGAAATATCTTTTTTTTAATGGAACAAATTGGCAAAACATATTACAAAAATCTAAATCTGTTTTATGGTATTTATTTTATTTAATACAAATGACTTATAATATGATACAGTGGGAATGTGGAGCTCAAAGAAGAAAAAAATGGTTTTGATGCAAATGTTGTTATTGACCAATATTAGATTGGAATGTAAATTGATGAGATTTTATTACAGTATAGCAAACTACTTACATAAAATATATAGATATCAGTTGTCAATCTATTGTATGTCTCCCAATAATATGTCTTAGTGTAGATATTTAATGCTGTAAATTAGTTTTATGATCAAAGCTCTGCAGATTTTATTGTTGGCAGTGCCTAGGTAACATATTTGCAGTCCATTACTGATTTCAAAATACATTACAAAAATCGTAATCAATAATGTAATCCATTACACATTTAATGCAATACAATTAAACTACTTTTTAATGACCTTTATAATATTTGTCACCTAACTTGTTTACAACACTGATTTAAATAAGTTAATCTTGTATTATAGTGAAATAAAAAAAATGTATTCCATTTATTTTATTTAAAAGCTAATAATTAATAAAATCTTAAAAATAAAACACTTACTCAAAATGATTAAATATTTTACCTGCACATCATGTGACCATTAATTAATGTGAGTGAAATGTGAGCATGCAAATGTGTTACTTCATATTAATTTATTACATAAAAATCATAGGGAGACCTCAATTAAAATTACAATGTGAAAAAGGAAAACCTAAAAGATGAGAAAGAAGAATTAGGGAAAATCATTAAATTAGTCATTGTTTATTGCTATTGTGTGAATAATATAATCAGGTAATGAGAAAAAAGTAACAGTAATCTAATTTTATGTAATCCAGTCAGATTACATGTAATAAATTACTACCCAGCACTGATATAATACAAATCATAATACAATGATGATTGAGTGTTGATCATGTTGGCAATTTAGAGGCCTAAGAAATCCATGTTTCAAATATCACAGTCAATTTCTAGTACTTTTGAGATGTAACGGCCTCTAAAACACATCTGAGACTCATGATCCCATTCCATACAATTGTTGGTAGTCTAGAGCCGCGTCTGCTGGGTTTGAAAAGAGCAGCCGGTCTATGTGAAGAAGTGGATTTGCTTTGTAAACTAGATTTAGTTGATTTTCCTGTTGTTTGTTTTTCTCACTAGGGAGAGATGCTTTGCTCATTAGCTTGAACACATTGCTTGTAATGGAAGCTAATGGTTTATGCATATGGAGAAATCAGCAAGTGCTGCTATGATGTAGTGTGATGTTTGTTTTATGGAAATCAAATAGTGGGATAAATCGTCTTCGTGCATAGACACCAACATTCAACCAGAGCACACATACAGCTATTGTTCTATAATTTGAATCATTTCTCTGTGTGCCAAAATTGTTTATCCAGATAAAACTAGGCAGGCCTTTGAAATATTTGACTTAATTAATTATATACATAGAAAAATACATACCCAGTCTGAGCACTGAAGGTAACCATCCACACTAAACTCTGGAATGCTATAAATAACCTCACCAGAGCATTTGTACAAACACCCAAATAAAAACAAATCTACTTGAATGGTCCTCAGTGCATTGAAGTATGAAATCTATAATTAAATATTTAATCAGGGATTCCCAATGCGGAAATATCAGGTATTTTGATGAAGCTTGGCTAAAGCATTGGCTACATCATTAGCTTTTATTGTGCTTTCCTGATAGCGCCACGGCCCTGTTTAATAATCATTATAGGCCATAAAGAGAAATGGTGCAGGGAATGTTTCATTAAGACTGTAATCCCAGGATACAGAAGCGTCAGTCGGTCGGGTGACGACACGCTGCTGTGCTGCTGATACAGCAGGATGTCAGAAAAGAGCCATTCGGCCCCATTCAGAGCTGTGTTTAGCATAAAACATTAAGAGAGATTTCATCATAGCTTAACCAAATTAAATCATGGAAGAGATCAGCCTTCTGAACAACATAAGAACTGAAGACAGACATCAAACCAAATTCATAAAGCAAAAAATTTGAAGATCCAAGATGGCTTTTTTCAATACAGGTTTGGGGGGGAGCAGAATGAACTGAATAAAAGTAATAAATAAAGCCAAATACCGAACAACCATTTGCCGTATTCTCTAAAAACCATTTAAAAAATGAAGCAAGTCTCCAAACCGAGTCCCCAAAAGGATCATGTCTATCTGCAGAGCGCTGTGATTGGCTGAGATCAGCTATCTTCCCTGAGGGCTACACCTCATACACACACCTTAAGGAGCCGTCTCCCTTCACTGGAGGTGGAAATGAGCCGGACTTAAGATGCTCCTGGTGTCGGTCTCTAAGGACAACTAGGCAGAGAGTCTGGGAATAATGTCTGCAGTACCGCTGCACAAAAGAACATGCTATTGCACGGTTTAATGTATTTTAACTAATTAAGCCACCAGCTGGATATTATAATTTTATTCGCTCATTTCACAGTTTCATGTGCATTGCATGAAAATGACAATAGTATAACACAAAAAAAAATTGTGAACTAATTCTTGTTACCATCACTTATCACTTCACTGTGTTGTCTTTCTTCTCCATGAAAACGAACCAAGAATATTGATGGCTCGTCCTGCACTGCACTGATTATCATCCAATCGAATGCACTGTCCTTAAAGGCATAGTTCACCCAAATATAAAAATACTCACCTTTGAAGAATCATTTCAGTCGATTCCAGTCAGAGTTTTAATAAAAAAAATTGTCCAGACCCCTCCAAGCCTTTAAATGGGTGATAGCCGTTACATTTCGGAAGACGTAAAATAACGCGTATTCGTAATAAAACGTCCCTCACACGGCTCCGGGTTTGAATAAAGTTCTCCTGTAGCGAATCCATGTGTTTTTGTATGATAAATATCCATATTTCAAACTTAATAAGGACTTTTCTCTCACGTCTGCTGTCTGTGGAAACTGGAAGCACCTCTGGGAAATGTAGTTTCAAAGGAAACAAAGAAAAACCAGCTTATATCAAAAACCTCCCTACATTTTTCGCTACAAATCCTCGGTTTGCGCTTCTAATTCATGACTGGCGTTTTGTTTTGTTCTCTCTCCACGTTCATCGTTGCGTCATCTGACAGGACTGCTTCCGGTATATAACATAAAAAAACATGACTTTTGAAAACAAAACATTATCTATTTTTGCAAATAAACTCTCCTCTTTATATGATATATAAACACACAAAAAGAAATCATTGATGCACTCATTAAACCATATAACGAGGTGTTTTAAAGATTTCAATAAATTGCTGAATACTCCCATTTGCTATTGGTCAATCATACAGATTATCCTGACCCACAGTCACCCCATTGGTTGTGTCAGTGCTGCTGGGCTGGTCAGGATGCTCAAACAAATGGAGTTGCTAAACCAATTTCGGAAAGGAAGTCCGTTCGCTCCTTCCTGGGGGCACGCAGGGTTCGAGCCAAGCTCCCAGTTCGCCCCCGAAAGCACGCCAAACATGCTTTATTCTTAATCAATGAGGAAGCGTGAACTCGTGAAACAGCCACAGTTTCTGGCACTTTCTGGGGAAATTCCGACTAATCATTTACTATTATTATTATGATCACGTTTTAAGTTAGGGCAGGAGAACGTAATTAAATAAAAAATAAAAAAACACACACATTAAATACTCAACATTATGAAAATTCCCACAAGAATCCATTAACGTCAGTCAAAGTTACATGATCTGTGACAAAGCTTAAGAGGGCTGAATTTAACTCAAGTAAATGTTCACTGACATTTGGACAGATTAAGTTAATTATCTTCTTGAGTTGTAGTGTCAGCATTCCTCCATCTAAACATATTTATGGACAAGAAAATGAGGCAAGTAAAACACAGTAGATTACTTCACCAATGGACAGATGGACAAGAAGGGTATAGTAAATGTGTAGTGGGCAATTTGGGGAAAGTTCACTGCTAAACTACCAAAATTAACTAGAAATTTACAAAGCGTCTCCTTGCATAGGTGTACTGCTTCATGATGTTGTCTTCTAAATCCTTACAATGGACACCGAATGAATGGTGTGTGTGGTCCTTTTAGATATCTCTGCAGGCAATCCCCAGTCCACTCAGCCAGCTGTCAAGGTGAGACAGTTTTACATGTTGCTCCAATGCCCTTGTCCAATTTCACTTTGCAGTGAATCTGGGCTGAACACGCCAATCCTCATATTACCAAACAAATTAAATCAGCGAACTGGGAGAAGAAGCGGGGGGAGATCCTGTCAGATGCACAACAGCCTCTCCTCCCAGCCTGCCAGGAGATCAGGGCACTCTGAGAAGAGCTTGGTTAATTGGTTTAGGACGTGAAGTGTTTCTGACAAGCACCCGAAGACAGAGGAACTGCAGAGAATGATCTCAGGAGGAGCGCTGGGAAAGTTCAGGTAATGAAGCTAATACTTCAGAGAGGTTCATTTGAGAGCTTTTCAGTGCATCGTTTAGCCTCGCCAAACAAAATGACACCTTATGTACCTCTCAAACCAGCTGGTCAGTGAAACCAAATTGTGGTTCTTGGTTCAAGAATGAATGTTACTGCAATGGACTTGAAACTCGAATACTAACATCTTAACTCTACGTAAGCTCTAAGGCCAAAGTACAGAGCATACTAATGGGGCAAAATGCCTAGGGCCTCTAGCTAATTGAGAGGTAAAACTGAATATATAAGAAATTACGTGAGGAATTCGTAACCACAGTGTATCAAAGTTGTCCAATCCTGCTCCTGGAAGACTGCCTTCCTGAAGAGTTTAGTTCAAATGCTAATTAAACGCATTGAAACCAAGCTAATCTGGGTATTCATAGTTATAGGGTTAAAGCTTAATTTAGCAGAATTGAACACTCTTACTAGTTTTTCATGAATCTCCTTGTATTTACACCTTTTTGGATATCTTTCAAGAGGGGTCCTCCTAATGGGTTGGTGCCCAAGGGCATCACAGGATTGTATCCCATTCACGATCAGCTCAACTGTTCCCGGTACTTGCAAGTGGCGCTAGCTCCTTCAAATGACTTTTACCTGGTAATGCGCCACGGAGCATCACCTTGAAAACTTTTGCCATTAATTTGCAACAGCAGAATATAGCGGTTGCTCAACTGTATGAGAATTCTGCTATTCAGCAAAAACAATCCCAATTCAAATCCTGTGTAGAGGCGTTAAATGACATTTTCTTCGGTTCAAGGCACACTCGTTTAGATCGAGGATAAGACTCACACAGGATGCTGTAATTTGTCTAGGGTGTGAAGAAAAAGAGGTAATGTTTGTGGTTTATAGGTGACACATCCTCCGGACACATTTGCTCATGTCAACTTAGTGTTTAGTACCCATATATTTTATCGTAAGCCTGCAGCTGTCAGCTCATGATAGGAAGCAAGGTCACAATCTCTAAGACCCTTCAAAATTCATTTCTTTGGATATTGTGATTTCACACCAGTGACTGAAAGGGATCTGTAACTGTCTGGTTGAATTCAAAAATAATTGGACTTGTCAAGTAACCTTGGGTAAAACCAACTCCAACTGGGTTTTGTTGGAATTATATATGGTACCCTATGGCATAATGATTATAATAAGCATAAAAATCAAAGACATACTTCCAATATTCGGCTAAATTAGTCCCATTATATTATCAAATGAATTTAATGTATCACAAACTTCTCTTAATTATTTAGTCTGTTTAAACCACATCCTAACTCTATTCAGCAACCGATGAATTAAAGTCTCTGCCATGCATTTTTTACATTTCTAATATAGGTCATAATGCAGAAGAAACGATTTGTTGCTAATTCCACTCTATCATAGAGATTTTTGAACTTTTAAATGCTGGCACTGTTGGGCCACTAAAACTACCAAAGTTTGAAAATGCCAGTTACGTTAAAATAGTCTTTGAATAAGTTGCTTATAGTAACTGCAAAATAAACTAAATAAAAAAACGTAAATCTAAGTAAAAGAGATCAAATTATACTACGTTGAATGCTTCAATCTGATTGGCTGACAAACGTTTTGTGTGCAGTTATTTTCAGGGAACCGCATTGAGAACATAGTTCCAGGTAGCTCTCATTACAGTTCTATAGCACTTTGAGAAATGGTTTCTATTATTTCAGAGGTCTTACAACCGCAAAAACGACATCTCGTTTCCATGTTTTGCCACAAAATTACATTTTATCATCTACGGCACCTTCACCAAGGGAGTTCCAAACGCTTATATGAGGCAGAAATGCCCTACATCCTTAAAAGAACACTTCAAGGGCTATGCCCTTCTAAGGGAGTAGAGCATAGGGATGCCCACTTCTGTTTGGAATTCACCTTAGGTCTAAAATGATGTTTTGGAATTAGCAACAGAGTCGTTGGATGAGAAGAATTAATCCTTTTAAGTACAAAATACAAAATATATCATATGAAATATATCATCTGATCAATGTCTTGTTGTGGCAACCATAGTATGACCTGAATAATTGATGACAATTAGAAAAATAATGCACACCCGAGGTGGTGATGCGGCCAAGTATTTCGATTTGTAAAAAAAATTCAATAATAAATGAAAAATTAAATCAAACATTATTTTGACTCATAATTTTAGCATGATGTCATCAAGTAAGATTTTCTTCACTCCATCAATGTGCTGGCAGAAGAAATGGTGGTTTGTTTGTCCTCCATGTGTCTGCCAATCACAGCTCTCCCCGAGGGTTTCCATCAATCAGTTTGCCCACATCCTCCTGCTATCAGTCTAGACATCAACGGGCAATGCAGCAGGGGGCGGGGGCTTCCGAGCCACAGTAAGAACCTGACACATCTCTCACATTGAGAGTTAAATATCGCAGCTCTTTCATGTTCAGACAGTGCAGTTGTACATCAGCCCCCAGGACTGTTTGGTGGCAAAGGACCTCAAAAGGAGGACAAAGGTGGGAGCGTATGGTCCCTGACTGATGTTAGAAAGGGGCTGGAGAGAGATCAGAGAAAGGAGGATAAGCACCTGCGCTGTGCAAGCGTACAGGGTGACGCGATGGTTTATGGGATAGAAGCCAGCACTGACAGCATGTGTAACTCAGAGAAGACGGCGCTCAGTGAGATATACTGACGGGGTGTAATAAAGAAGGAAAAGCAGACTGAGATCTGACCTGCCCAAACAGCTCCACGGCATCCTCTCACTCAGGTCCTTTCTTGTACTTCAGACAATCAGCAAGAGACAAGGTTATTCTTTCTGTAAGAGTTCTTCAATCAACCACCCACAAAGAGACAAGTCACATTTAACCACGCAGGGCTACCATTCCTATGAAAACACTGCCACTTTTTTCTTGAAAAAGAGCATTTTATTAAAACAAAATGCATATTTACATTGCAGAGGTAACTATCCATAAGTTGGCACAACATTCTGTACCTTTACAAAAGAGGGGAATGTATACAAAACTGCTTTTAGGTGTATCAGTGAGATACAAATGCTTTGGGACACTCCTAAAAAGTTGAAAAACTGAGCAGTTATAACTGTATGTGCTATGATTAACAAAAAATGAGCTAAATATAGAGCTACCCCTGTCTTAAGGCTCACAGGTCTTTGCCTTTCCAGAGTATTTTGCCAAAAAAACGAAAAAAAAAAATCTATGGTTGACAGTAACACATGACGACTTTACTTTAAATTGCACAAACCTGTAGAAAAGTACATAGCAATTAAGGGATGCAATGTCATTTTTACATGATGTACAAGGATAAAAAAAAATATATATATGCCCACATATAACTTTAAATTATGACATACTGACACGTAACAACATGCTGAACATTGCTGAGTGTTGATTCATGTAAATTAGATTACTAAATTTAAAAGGCTGCCGTTAGTCAGAAGCGTAAAACGAGAGCTTGATGGGAGTTGCATAAAATCTGCTGGGATAGCTGCTGCGCTCTCTTCCAGTGTGGAGCCGAAAAAAGGCTGCGGAAACAGTATTTTCTTAAAGGCTGTCTTGTACCGTCACACTTTAGCAAAAACGACAGTCTCAACAAAAGCACCTTACTAAGCTCATCAGTTTAACAATAGTCCCTCTCCAACCAAACAAAGCTGCTTTTAACTGCTTTACCTGTGAATAAGACTGAATACTAAAGATCTTATGCATTACACTGTTAGTTTTAAATTACAGTTTGTGCCTTATTACGTAACCCCTTCCAATTGTTAACTCAACACATGACGGTTTTTAAACTCAATTTCATCAACTCTGACGTTCCCTTTCACAGTATTGCATTTCTCAGCGATCTGCCAGAATTTGTTTCTTTACAACCAAGGGTGCCACGCGGGGTCCATGCGGCACAGGTTGTCCAAACTGTTGGCAGCTGCCACTAGCGTGTTTACTTTACTCTCACCACCCTCGAACTGGGCCAAGTTGTGGAGGCGGGTCATGATGGCTGTCACAGCTTTCTGGACCAGAGACACCAGCTGTTGGCTGTCCATGTTCTCTGGTTGTCCAGCTGGGGACAGAGGCATGGACGTGTCCTCCTGCGTCTTCTTATGCCATGCGATGATCTCATCCCTAAGAACTGCTTTCAAGATGCCATCGACCTGATAGAGAGGAGACACAGATTTAGAGTGGGTCGAAAGCCCTGGAGATTGAAAATGCAGAGGCTCATTTGTCATTATTATCATTTCTCATAAAGCATACCTTGAAGTTAGGCTGAGCAAAGCAGCGTGCTACTGCTATCATAGAAGCCGTGAGGGGTCCGGAAACGCCGATTGTGGTAAGGAACTCTGAGATGTTGGGCGTCAGCCTGAACGGGACGGGCCGGTTGGCATCCAAATCACCAGTAGCATCATTAATATCGAAGCGGAAGTACGATACGTTGAGTTTTCCAGTGTCCTGTTGAGCGAACAACACATCAAGATGGTGTTAACTTTGAAAATCTGACCTTGTCATCCAGAAGCTACAGTATGCAGCCGTATCAAACTTTGCAAGAGGGAGTATCGTGTGGCGCCAAGTTGTTAGTTTCCATTCGGCGAAACAAAGCAAAATCAAATTTGGGAAAGAAGCCTGTTTGCTCATATGGGACTCAAGTGGGACCAACATCAGACAACAGCTAATCTATAGCACTCTGGGAAAACTGGATAGCATTTGTAGACATCCGACCACAAAAATGTGAGGATGTATTGATCCTACACCCACTGTGGTCTGTGTCAGCATTTCAGCATATGAACAAATATAATCCTCCATTTGCCTTCTGATGTCCTTGATGTACAGCGTTTTTTTTTTAACTAATGAAGCATTTCACATAACAATAAATGTTCTTTACAGGGTTATGGGTGAGATCAGGAATGCTGTAGTCGTCTACAAGATTTTTATTTGTTTAATAATGATGAAATGTCACCTAAATATTGTTAAACTCCTTCAAGCACAATAACAGAGTTAAAACACGACTCAAGCTCAATATTTAGAGCCTGCGCAGGACCAAACTCAATATCTGAAGTCAAAAGCACTGGAAGTGATACGCTAGGGAAATGCATTATGGTTTGTGAGTGCGTTATTGAGAGAGAGAGAGACAAAGACAGCACATATCTGCTTGTCCGCTCTGCCTGCCGTGGTAATCTCCTAGTGCCTAATGAGATCTGTAGAGTGGAACTGGCAGCAAGGGGGCTTACTATACCCACTTAGCCGCCCATTCCTCTGCCTGTCAGAAAACTGCAGATTAGAATCACAGAACGAGTTGCTTGTTTGACAATCATTTCTAATAAAAGACACTTACGGGCCTGCACTCACCAGATACTGGACAAAAAGGCAAAAAGACAACTGGAGAGTGGCCATCAAAAACTGAAACGTGTGTTAACCCAAAAAACTGCCTTGGCCTTGGACACATGTGTATTTGATGAAAGAGAGCATTAGTTCCATGACATCAAGTCATTCAAGTACCTGTGCGATCTGCAACATCTCTGGGTTGAGACGGTTCAGGTGCAGCATGAACTCAGCCAGGCCAATTAGAGCAAGCTGGATGGTGAACATTTTGCGGAAAGTCCAGTAGTCTGTGGCATTAGGAAAGGTGTGCAGCGCCCACTCCTTCAACATGCTACGAGGAACCATGTTGCCCTGGACCTCCTTCAGAATGTCTCGCAGAACCTTAAAATATAGACAACAATATATATTATAGTTCAAATGAGAGAAAAATAAATTATATATATA
>JAUCMS010000019.1:4608894-4625313 GCA_032357445.1 Enteromius radiatus | reverse complement strand
CTTATTTAATTTCCATACCTGATGGCTGGCTTGGGTTCCTCTAGCCTGAACAGTCGCAAGTCGGTCATAATAGCGGGAAATAGGGTTGTCATGCTCAATGCCCTTCTTAGCACAACGCTGCTTGTAGATCTCCACCAGAGACAGAGACGACGGATTGTCCTCCACTAACCGCATTTGAGGAGACACCGCCACCACCCTTGGGACTGAGAAGAGAACAGATTTAAAGAGGATATACCTGTTATATAAAGCAATTCAAATTCCACTGGTGATTTCAGCTGACATTCTGATCATTCCCTTGCTTGTCTCCTAAAATACTTCTAAACATTTTTTATCCTTGTTTATACAATCATTTTATTTACAGAGCTGTTTTTAAACAAGACACATTAAGAGCTGAGAGAAGTCCCAAAAACACCTGTGAGGGAGTAAAAAGAAAAAGCGTGTCACACGACCACTGGGAGCCTCTCATACACATCTAATGAATAACTTCAGTGAAAGGCATTAATGAATGATAAAAATAGAATACACACAAAAACATCCCTAATGTTACTTAATGATTATTAATTGCACTGCAGCATAAAATCAACCTCTTTTCTTTGCAGTAAAAAAAAAAAAAGAACAGACAAAACGTTTCAGAGAAAACTAAAACGTGGCACTCTTGACCTCTGAACTGATAGGGTTTCATCTTTAATGTATCTATCACAAGACAGACAATTTAGATCTTCCTCCTTCAGTCTCCACAGGGAGAAGAGCAACCTCATTTTTATTCATTCTGCTCCAGTCCCCTCTCTTTCTTCTTCTTCTGTTACCACTACACAGCTTTTCTGGTACTTTTCACCTCAATCTTGCCACTTTTTCTTCTCCTCTATTCTCAATCTCCCCCAATCTGTCTGAGAGCAACTAGGCCACTGAATCCAGCACTCAGAGCAAATGGACAGCATTCTAACGGGGCAGCTTGGAACATATGCAAGCCTCAATTCAAATTAGACTTAACTAGAGAAGAGAAAGACTTTTTTTATTCTAAATTTCATTTTTTTTGTATATTTGTATATTTATTATATTTGTATATTTAAGAAAAATATGTTGTATAAAATATATATAATTCAAAATATAAGAAAATGTATAGAAGGAGATATATTTAAATAATATATATTTACAAAATATATACTGTATGTGTGGGCATTTATATATACATAATAAAAATACACAGTTTACATACATATATTATTTTTAAAAATGTATAAAGTATTATTACAAATAATTTTGTACTTAAAAAATATAGACTTGTAAATGTATTGGTCTTTAAAATGGCAGGTCTTGTCAAAAGGTCTGACATAAATAGATATAGTCCGTGCTATTTCAGGGAGATGTGATTGTTTCTGTGTGATCTGGGGTTGCTGTGATACCTGTGAAAAACAGGTGTCTCTTGGTGGTCTCTTTCCTCTTTTCCAGGCAGGGGTTGAGTAGCCGCAAGAGTTGCAACACGCGCTCCTCTCTGCGGGACTCTGTCAGACATGCGTCATTCATCACCAAGTACGGATAGATCTTGCCATTGTGCCCGCGGATGTAGAGGCGTCGAGCAGCTGTGTTGTGCTTTTGAACAATCTCCACTCTGGGCATGAACCTTAGGAGGTAGAGTAAGAGGGGGTGAGATAGAGAATGATGGGTAAGTGATGAAGCAATCACTGAGAATTAAGGTCTCAGCTGGAGTCTAGCTTAGAACTCCAAGGGGAGAATAAAAAAAAAAGAAAAAAAAGTTAAGTCAAAAGCGACCTATGTGTTCAAGTGTATGTTTTAGGGACATGAAGCTACATATTTAAAATTGAGCTGTGGGTTGAACGAATGAATTATTTAATACAAATATATAAATAAAATTATATCCAATCATTTGTGAGATAGATAGAGATAGTGGGGTTGACTATTTTATTTATTTATGTATTTTATTTTTATTTATTTATTTATTGAGCTTTACAGTTTGCTATATTTTGGCAAAATGTGTCAGATAAAAAGTGATAAAACTAAATGAATTATTCATGACTTCCTTAAGATGGAGCAAGTAGTCAGTTGTTGAATGACTAGATGATTAGAAAGACTGGTTAATTCTTTTACTTTAAGTTTCAAAATTTTAGCAGCAAAATGTGTCAAGTATAACTGAAACTTAATTATTCATGACTTCCGTGAGACTAGATCACTATATGATCAGTCAACCTGAGCAAATCCATCCCTAGTGTGTATTGATTGTTACCTGGCAATCTTGATGTAATAGTGTGTGGGCTTAGGCATGAGGAATTCTCCCGGGATCTCAACTTCAGCAGTCTGGGCCGAGAAGTTGCTAAGGAAACGGCATTTCTCCTCAATCAGGAAGAACTTCGGCAGTTGCTTCGTCTTGGCTTCCAGAATCTTGATCCACTTCTTCAGCTTTGAAATGAGATTGTGCAGCTTCATGGAGCCAGGAACGCTGAAGTCAAAATCTGCGAACGGAAAGAGTGACAGGGCAAGGTAAACTAAAAGGAACAGATAGGTAGATGAGATACAGAACAGGTGGAAAAGGATGTGTGAAAGAGATAGACGTGACGTAAAATTGGCAGAGATAGTGTGAAAGAGACTGAGAGAGACGACGTTATCTTTGGATCAGGGAAACAGAAGTGGTGCACTTCCTCCCAGGTCTCCCTTGCGACGTGAAGGTGCTGATAACATCACGGTTCATAAGGAGGGAAAAAAAGGATTAACTGCTCAATGCAACTTCTAAATGACATTGCGCGTTAAGTTAGAGAGCAGACACAAAAGGTATGGTCGGAATGCAAGCCACGTTCCCAATTTTAGAGACAACCTCCGGGCCAGAACGTCTTTATCAAATAGGCTAAAAGCTGCTCCACTTTCATTCTTCTGTTGTGCTACATTAATAATACCACATGCCGCAGATACGGAAACGGCCTGGCATTTAATTTTATACATTTAAGATGAAAACCACCCTCGAGAAAAAAAATCTCTTCGTATAATTAAGGCTTTGGCAGAACGGGCTTTAATTCAAACGCAACTTGCAATGAGCTGCCACTCATGTCAAAGCCGGTGAGATGTGGCCGCCACGCATAATGAAAGGCCATTTAAGGAACTCTTGCTGCTTGCATGACACTCACAATATCATCAATGTCCCGTATGACATTTTGATTAGCAGTGAACTGCAGCTCCCACCCATTTCCACGCCCTTCGTCTTCTGAGAGCAGACACCCTCGGTAATCTCAGATTTGACTTGAAAAGCACGGCTATGCACAGCAGTCGACTTGGTGTAATCAATTTAGAAAAAAAATGAACAAAAAATCCCTTGTAGCAGCGGTGCCCCGGAGCTAGGGTTTTTCAGATAACGGTGCCTCCCGGGCAACGCTGTTCTTCTCTGATAAATGTAACACCTTTGTCGGTTCGAATATGGATGGGTAGTACGGTGCACTCAGTTTCAGCTGTCTCACTGACCCAGGATCAGCTAAACTCTAGAGGGATTTGAGCTCCCCGCTGCTGTGGAAAACAAAGTCTCTGCTCTCTGACCTGTGAATGAGATACACTGAAGGCGGAAGTTTTCTGCACCTAATAATGCTTGGGCGGTGGAGGTGGCCAAGCGCTAAAAATACACCCCCCCCATCGGCCGTCTGCCCGCGCCGCTCACTGTGCAGAAGTCTCCGGTGAATTCTCTACTTTAAATTCCATCACTGAAATGCCTGAGTGAACACAGTGTACAGCACAACAGGAGCCCTGAAACAGCCTCGGCCCCGCAGACACGATCCCGCTTTAGATCAATGCAGACAGCAACGCTTGAGAAAAGCATAACCCTGCAACTCTAAAACACACGTTTCAGAAATATTAACACCACTAGTACGATCTCACAGTACTATTACTAGTATTATTTCCCAGTACTATATTCCACACAAGCAACATATTTTGACAATTTAAGCAAATATACCTGTAACATTTTTATTTATTTATTTATTTATAAGGCATCTAAAAGAACCATACAATTTTTTTAATGGCATTATGACTTCAGTGATTTAAATAAAAAAAATGTAAAAAAACATTTAAAAAAAAAGTTTGTCTCAAAAAAAGTCTCATCATGTTGTGCTGCAACAGCTGAATGCATAAATAAATTTGCACTGTTGCTGGAAGTAGTTCAAAAGTGTGGAGTACATCGGAAATAGAAGACACATCAGGTCAGAGTTGGTGTCCCATGTCAGCGCTGTTGTGCTGTGGGTGTCCCTAGTTCGAATTCAGTCTCATGGATTATCCCAAACGTTCCCAAGGATTTTTTTAAATCCAGAGAAATTCCAATTTTATTCTTGCTGATCAATAATATCCGCACTATTCTTAGTTTCCTCCTGTAGAAATTATTGCAACAAAGGACGAAAAAGCTGCAGTACAGATAAACTAAATCCATCATGAATTTTGCGAATAAAATTAAAGTGAAATGTTTTGACCACAGCATGGTCAAAGTGCCCCCACTATGCCATTTCCAATATTGTCTTTAATGCAGTTTGTAATGTAGACTGGACCATCTGACCAATCAGAGCAGGGTAGGCTCACGGAAAGGAGAGGTTTAGAGAGACTGAATCTTAGAACTGCTTCAAACGAATCGTTTGAGAGTCAATGCATGTAAACCTGTTGTAGGAGGTGACTTGTCTCCTTGCCTCACCTCAGTCATGGTATTGAAGGTGGAGAGTGGTTATTATACCCTGCCAGACCTGGGACTCAAACCCGCAACCTTCGGGGTACAAGTCCAACTCGCCATGCATTAAGCTCCCTATCCAGACAACTACCCCATTATGCAGTTTTACAGCATTATAACCAATCACACACACACAGTCTGTTGATCTTATGAATGCAATGGCCAATCAGGTGTTTTTTGGTTCACTGCATGCACTCGCTGACTGAATTGAGCTCTCGCACAAATGCTCTGATAAAACAAAAAAAATGCAGATGTACGTATAATGTAATCTTCACATACCTTCTCTGTATAATTTATTCACAGTTTGAATAACTGTGGAAGGTACAGGTAATAAAAAAAAAAATTTCATTACGCCATCTCCATACAATAGCATCACCTTTTTTATTATTTTGAAAAACCTCTAGTAGTAAAAACCTGCATATTGTGCCTTTATATTAATCCTAATATGGGCAAATAACCTTTAGGGAGCATTAAAAATGTGTTTGGGCAATTCACACTTGATAAACAATAACATTTGCTCAAGACTTGATTGTGATTGGATTAAAGGATTCTTAACAAATGGTGCTGGAGTATGTGTTTGTTTGGACATGTGCGTTGGAACGGAGAGCTTGGGAGGAGAAACTTCTAAGGAAGGGGAATGAAGGATACAGGGAACGAAGTGGGCTTTGTGCTTTGCTGGTTCCCCTCCAAAACGCATTCCCAGTAGCACACTATGTCAGACGGTCAGAGAAGGCTCAGGGCGCGATGGCCACGCCTCACTGCCCAGAGACAGCTGGCACCACAACATCTGTTTTACACCCTTACAACCTTAACAGTCCTCTAAGGCTATGAACACACACACACGCCTCTGGATAGAGCTTCATATGAAGCAAACGAGAGCACTAGCTCCAGGATTCTAAGTTTACTGAGGTGTAGAGACTGTAGGTGGACAGGGAAGGGAAGTATAAACATATTCTGCTCTCCTGAGCAGAGGACAGCTAAGGGGGAGTTTGTTTTAACATACACTTTGACTCACACATGCTCTGCTTTCTGAGAGCCAGGTCTACACCGGGGGTACTGGAAGGTTATTGTCGGGCAATGTGTACAAAACTGGCCTCAGGAAAGAGCCATGCCAAGTTCTTCCCGACTCAGAGAGATTTAAACAAACATCTAGGGGGGGTGAAGGACATTTGGGATTTAAAGGTAAAGTCACAGAAAAAAAAATTCAGCACGCGGTTCCCTAAAAAATAAAAAAGATGACTATGATTTAAAGGTACAGACCAATGTGCCAAACAACCAAGAAGCACTGGAAAATTTGGAATGCAGGAAGAACATTTCTGCAATTTCTCTTAATTTCTCTCGCAATTACACTATTACACCTTTACCTGATTAAACAGCCATTTTGCCTTTTTTCCCCCCAATCAATACATATAATAGGCA
The DNA here is from genome assembly GCA_032357445.1 of Enteromius radiatus. Lineage (NCBI taxonomy): Eukaryota > Metazoa > Chordata > Actinopteri > Cypriniformes > Cyprinidae > Enteromius > Enteromius radiatus. The sequence goes on along the minus strand of JAUCMS010000019.1, from coordinate 4,619,189 downwards.
TGTGTAGTGTTTTTTGGTACAAAAAGCATGTTTACCTAAAGCTGTATAATTTCTTTACAGTCAACAGCACCTTGATATACGCACACATGGTTCTGCCCATAGTCATCTTCCTATTAAATCTAATCACATGGTTCACAGAGCCAATTATTCTCTGAGTCGGTCTGGTGGAGAGGCCTGTGGTTAACTCTGAGCAGAAGTGGTTATGCAGAACAGAGACGAGAGCGAGAGCATGTGTAATTGTGCACAGGGGATGTGATCCTTCAAGTGAGCTGCCTTCACGTTAGACTTCTGTCGACACTTCTGAGAGAAGTCCATGTGTGATTTATTTTATCTGTTGTTTTGTTTTAAATAAAATTAAACTACATTTGAAGACAACAGGAAATAGCATTCACAATTAACTCAACTTTTATAACGTGACAGTGTAAAACAAGAAATGCAGCGGTTGATTTTGAGATTTGATTGGATCATGGATTCCCATAATTTAACCAATTACTTCAATAATATTTCATAGGATAATGAGTTTTCACAAGCCAAATTTATAGTGACTAATGTTATTGAACTAAAACTAAAATAAAATAATTATTTTCTGCAATATTCTGCTAAACAAAAATTGTGAAAAACTTGTTGCCATGACAAAGAATTTAAATAAGTTCAAATTAATTTGCTATAAAATTATATTGAAATTAAAATTACAAGCACACACTTAAGGTAAAAAATGAAAATAAAGCATAAGCACTAATTAAAATTAGTTAACTAATTAATTCTATAGTAATATTCTAATAATTGGCTGATACTAACTATACTTTTTTATTCCTATAAAGTTTTTCCTTTTCATTTTCCATGACATTTCCAGGAATTTAAAAAAAAAAAAATTAATTTCCTGATATTTCTAGGTTTTGTGAAGCTGCAGGAGCACACAGTATGATAACGTTGAAAACTACAGGTGGAAAAATATAATTTAACATTTTCCATGTAGAACAATGTGCACAGGAATTGTGAATGTTCTGACCTGTGGTGAACTGGCCCTTCATCTTCTGGAACACGGGATCTTGAGCGGTAGCTTGAGCTCGCCGGGCAAGGGACTCTGACGCAGCGCTTGAGAACATAGTGGACACATTAGAGACATTCTCCAGGCCCACGCCGAACGTGCTGACCAGCTTTTTTACAAAGTTGAGGGTATGCGGAGTGATTTTAGCATCGGACACAGCTCCGCTCTTTTCGAATGCCACAGAGTAGCATTTAGCCAGCCCTTGCTGGAGTTGCCGCAGAACCTGCAGAAGGAAATGAGGGGAAAAATGAGAAACCAAGAGAAGAGGATGAATGGTTAACGAGTCTTTATCAATTTACCATGAAGGATAACACCATTCCCACATATTCAATCCAATTTGCCATTTGATAATACTAAAAATCCTTCAGAGTTGAAGATGTTCACCAGAGAGATCAGTAAAAGCCCGTCTCCACCTACCGGTGTCTTCTGCAGAGATTAAGCTTAGACTTCAAGAGAAGATCGCCATTAACAGACTAATTTAGACTGGGACTATACTTCATCAATGTCTGGAAAATTAAACCCACGTTTTACTTCACTGAGCTCTCTCAATGGCAATTTCTTTCATCCTCCAATTCTCCTTGCTAAACTTTCTTTCCTCGTCCTTTCCCATCCTCCTCTTCTGTAGTTTCTCGGCAAGTGTCCCACAGGAACGGGGCTCTTGCGTCCTGTCCAGTCTCGATGCATCACCGCATCAGCCCTGTCATGGCAATCCAATCTCCCCGCGTTCGGTCTACACTCCCCTCACCCATCAATCACAGTGAGCCCCTCGCCAAAGCCCGATTAGCACTGGAACGCCAATGTCCACCTGCGCTGCAAAACCACTTTTCAGCCTCACTGAGCCCCAATCGTTCCCCTCTGTCAGCTTTCATCTGCTCAGCCGGCTCTCTGAAAACAGCTACGTGTACGAGAGCATGCGGCGTTAGACTAAAGAACGTAAGCAAACCGGACAGAAAACGCATTCATGTCATGTTTAACTTGCGCTAAGGGCTGATGTGCTTTAAGAGGTAGCCACTCGCTTCTGGAATACAAAAACACTCGCTTTAATCCGCTCACCTCCTCGTGCCAGTTCTCTCTGAACCAGACCATCTGGTCCACGATGCCCTCCAGAGAGGAGAGCAGGGTGGGGTGGAGCTCACGCTGCATGTGCATGATCCGGCTGCAGCGCCACATGGGAGCAGTGGCACGGATGGGACCCGGATCGGATGCTGAGTGGGTCTGGGCAGCCGCAGAACTGGGCTGCTGCTGGCCAGAATCTGGGGGAAACAAAAAGGACAGCAGCACATGAAGGAAATGTTGACTTTTGTAGGTTTTGTAGGTGTGAAAAAAAAAGCTCCAGTCGTACCGCTCTTGTAGCGCTCCCTCTGCTCGATTTTCAGCGTCAGGTACAGGGTTCGGATCGGAAAGTACACCGCTTGAGGGTAGACACGTCCCACCTAAAAAAAACAGTCGCCGATTACATTTCAGATCGTCCCTGTGGGTTCGGGTCAGAGCGAGAGAGAAACATAGTGCTGACATGTTTTGAAACTTCTCTGTGATAGTGCAGGCTTTTGAAAATGAAACCGTAGGGGGAAAGCAATGAGATGGACAAACATCAAGGGCAGATTAAAACCATGGCTCAATATGACACTCGCTAAAAGCTTGTCAAGCCCGAGAGTACACTTTCTCCCTTTCAGTGTCCTTGAACAGCATCACAAAGAGAAGGTTCAGGCTGTTTAATGATTTAGCACATAAACTCATGTATTTATCAAAACAGCACTGATACGTTGGCACTATGGACAAATTTCTTTTTTCTTTTTTTTTTTTAATTAACAGTAGGGAAAGGTTGTATGATTATAAGTAACAGCACAGTAACAGTAGAACACAGTTTTGCCAAAATATAGCTTTGTAGTGTGGGAACACAACAGCCACCAGTTATGCTATATTTTTGTGGCAGATGATTACAGCATTTCACTACATTTGTAATGAGATGCATTTTTGTAGGCCTGTTAAACATAAAAGCTATACTACTGTTTCTGTCAAATAAGATCTTTAAAGTGCAGTATGAATTGCTGACAGCTAGAGACTAAAATGCGATCTCTTTCAGGTGTAGAAAATAGGTTAGTAGTACTGTAAGATTGCTAATGTAGTGTAAAGCAAATATATAAACCTATAATAGTTTTTTTTTTTTTGACCCAAAACAGCCTGACAGCATACGTTCTTCAAAATATCTTCCTTTGTGTTCTGCAGAACAAAAGAAATTCATACAGGTTTGGTATTGCCTGAGGGTGAGTAAATGACAGAATTTAGATTTTTGGGTGAATTATTCCTTTAATAAATCTTGAGAATCAGAAATTGCGATTATAATTAAAATATGATTAAGCATGCAGTCTTATAATATATGAATTTAACTTAAAACTATTAATTATTTACTCATCCTCCTAAAGAGATTCCTAAAGAGATCATAAAACTAATCCATAGCAGTTTACTCCAAATTTTCTGAAGACATTGGATCACCGTATATTAACAGGCTAGTGTGTGACATTTATGGGTGAACTATTCCTTTAACCAATGGCATGAATTTTGGGCAATTTGTTTGTTTGTGTTTAACGTCATTCTAGCTTCTGTGGCCATTTTCAGGGCAAGAAATATTCTAACTGAATTATATCATGTTTTTATAATTATTATTATTATTTTTTTTTTTTACTCCAAAACTGTATTTGGCTTAACTCTGTTAAACATCTGTGCAAGAGTTAACTGAATAATAAAATTTCCTGCACAATCTAATAAAACATGCTTAATAGATAAAGGCTAGACAAAGTTAGAAGATCTTCCCCTAGTATTAAAACCTTGTGTCATCCTGGAATGACCAATTCTACAGCAAGCTGAATTTCGGCCAGTACTGTGTGTTTGAACTAGCTGATCACCGGGTTTAAAAACACCACTTATTTTTGCTATTAAATGTAATTCTCTAGATATTGCACACCACTTATTTAAGCATCAAAGAACCAAGTTGTGAAGCCTATTTCACATGTTTTGAAAAAAAAAAATTATCCCAGTCCCAGTAATTTAAATCTAACAGACGGTGAAGTCTGACTCATAACCCAATCTTTGGATCCTCTTATTGTTATGTAATAGTCCCAAAAACATGCTTATCAACTTGTTCCTCTCCTCTTTCTCCCCTGGCACTGCGATATCCGTGAGGGGTGTGAATGTTGTCCGCATTAGTGTGTGTGTGTGGGGGGGGGGGGGAGAAGACAAATATGGAGGCGGCAGACAGCGCTCCTTCTCAAAACGCCCGCAGCCCCTCTCAGGTCTCACAGCACCCAGCTCAAGCAGCCCATTAGGGTGGAAACACGATCTTCGTCAAACAGAAGGCAGAAAGCAGGCTGGCCTTTAGGTGTAAAAAGACACCTCGGAGTCCAGATGGGCTTTTACATGAAAAGCAGCCATGGCCAAGACCTTCTGTTAAGAGCTTGTTAAGTATCGCATTAAAAATGAACGAGGCAACGGGGGACAGATCATCCCTAAAATTGGAGACAAGTCTCATCATATTTTAAGGTGTGCGAGCGTGCATGTGATGGGTGTCTGTGTGCATAAAGGTGTTGAGTTTTTCTCGCCTCGGTTTCATCTCAAGGCACCCCACAGCTCACCTTCATCAATATTTCACCAAACGTTTTTAAAACATCCCGCCAACTGGAGCACAGCTAAATTATTCAGAGCCTGAGATAAAGGTGCTCCATCCACTGGAGATTTCACTTGAAAATCAAGAGTTTTACAAAACGGCTACCTTTCACTTGTCATCGCTGCCTTAGATCAGACCCAAAAGATCTTTCAAACAAGGAGACTTGTCATCCCTAAAACAGCCTTGACAACTCTATTAATTGAGATTACGGTGTGCAAACATATCTATTTCATTGGGTGCTTATCATGGACTCAAGTGTACTTAATCTCAAAGTGAAGCATTTCCACTGCACGGGAGCGTCGGTGCTGAAATGGAGAGATTAGAAGTCGCTGGTCTGGCATGTATACGTGAGAAAAGAGGTGGTCGAGCTGCATGCAAAACCTGTCTGGAACAAGTCAGTGAATAAGAGGGGGATTTCGCTGTCTTTTTTCGGGGGTTAAGTACACAGAACTCTCTCCCCGTATCCTTTTTTCCTCCCTCTCTCTTTGGGCCCCTGGAGCAGCTGTTTCCTCTTTGAAGTTCGGGAGCTTTTTAAATGGCTTGGAAATAATACTCCATCAAGGAAGGCAAATTAGTCTCTTGTTTAATTGGCGGTTCTGTTCCCACTGTTGGAGAGTGTTTGATATCAACCCAATAACAATGCTTTGCATAAATAAATAAAAAAGGGAACCGGAAAAGCTATGAATTGGACAAAGAGGGTTTTGACTCTCGCAAATGAAATTAATCTTCATTAGATGGATATATCAAGCATGAATGTGCTGCTATGAAAAGGTAATGTAGTGAGCAATCCAACCTGGCTGATGAGGTTGAGGAGAGGTTTCCCCTCTGAGCCAACCAGACACGTGAGAAGCTGAGGGATCCAGGCCAGCCACTGGATGGGCGGCACTCCAATGCAGTATTTGTCCACAGCATCGGCCAATGTGTTCTTATCATCAAAACTCAACAGCCACAGCACCTGAAGAACAACAGAGATGAGCTTTTTTTGGCAACAGTTCTGATTTTATAAACCCTGCTGCAGGACAAAATTTAATCTACATATTTTCTTTGAAATACTTGCAGAAAAAAAACTAAAACATGTCAATAACATTTTATTTAAAGCAAGAATCATTATATATTTAATTCAATGGACCTTTAAAAACATAAAAGTTCACATTTTAAAATATTTATCATACACATCAGCCAAGTCTGCAAAGGGATAATTTATTCATTTAAAAAAACAAAAAAAATCCTACAACTGTTGAATTTATCTTCCTTTTTCCTTGCTTTAATGTGCATAATATCTCTTTCAGCCACATGCCCAGACGTTCACAAATCTCTTAATTTGAAAGGCAAGTTTGCATCAAGTCAACATTCATAAATAGTCAGTTTGTACAAAACTGTCCTCAACCTATATGAATAAGCATGTATCATTTAGGCCATCAGCTCTGTGAAATAGCTACTCCAGGGCTCGCCCACCTTACTCCCACCAGTCAGCTGCTGTCTTTTGCCATTGTTGGTGGGGCTCTGCTATGGTGGCTGCTGGGATGGTAAAAGATGAACCTTAATTTCTGCTGAGGCCTGATAGAGACATTAAGCACTGGACAGTCTGGTCTACATGGCCTATGGATAATTACTGATCATCAGCAAGCATCCACTCTCATTAATCATGTGTAAACTACACCACCATCTCTAAAGCAGCAGTGGCCAGCAGCAGTCCAGACACGATCTAAAGTGCTCCTCGCAGTCAAACCCACGCTGGAAAAAGGAGCTGTTTGATCTAGCGTACAGTACTCAACAGAGAGCAGACTGCCATGTATATACTATCCATACAAAACCCATCATCAGGTCTAATAATATAATTACATCCATCATTGGAGGTTCATCAGTCTGAATGAAGTGCGCCCCCCCTGCCGCAGCTGCATTAATTCAGAAATGGCACACGGTGACAGATATGCCCCCCATTTAACAAAGCCATCAGAGCAGAATGGGTTTACTGGACCACAAATGAGCACTGAGTTTGCCTGTGTGTTATGGTAAATGGGTTTAATGCTAAAACTAATTACAGGCATGTCAAAAAAAGATGCTATCCTATTATGACATGCTCGGTGCATCCCTGCCAACCATTTTTGCCTTTTATTGACAAGTACATTTTGCCCTCTCTAGATTACACAGTAGAACTGATCAGTAGTTCTTGTTTCCCTCCTTTCACTAATCACAACCAATGGTAAAATTCGTTTTAGCAAACTTTAATCAGTGTTACAAAAGTTATGAAAGCGTTATTTTTAATGATCTGAAATATACTATAACCTAATGGTATAAAATAAGTAAATAACAGAAAATAAATGTAGTAGATGAATAATATTGTACATGTTATATTAATTTAAAGGCTTATCTTTACATCACAAATGCACAGTATTCAATTTAAAAAAGCCATGCATGTAGTTTTATGAACATTTCTAAATTGTACAATTTGCCTCATTCACTCAGTGATGTCAGCAGGTGAGAAAAAAATAGAAGAGGTTGTACCTTGGCAAGGTATTTCCGTGACTTGCTCTCGTTCTGATGGCGGCAGGCGTGCAAGTAACAGGTGATGGCGGAGACACCAAGGTGGGGCTGGCGGTCTTTGACAAAGATGTTCTCCAAGTAGTCGCCCCACATAGCCCAGGCTTTCACCAGAACATCATGCATCTGCACTGCAGCAGAGAATGCCTTATTTGCCTCCTCTGACCTGGAAGAAGAGACAATTCAAATGAGAAGGGAATTTGTCACTTCAGAGCATTAGAATCTAGAAATCTCAAAAATGCAAACAATATGAATTTGGCTTGAGTCAGTAGAATTTACTGGTGCACTGGTAACCAGGAGGCATTTAAACTTTATTATAATTATATTTCCACTTCTTATTGGAATTTCACTATAAGTCGGAGCAGCATCTAAGAGAAAAAAAAAACTTGATGGGAATCATTATTACTTCTAAACGCTATCCAGTATTTCAGCACCTAACTGAAATTAGCTGACCGGGTCTAATATTTTGTTTCATCAGCCGTTTTAGGGCTTTGAGAATTTGTCCCCTGAGAGCATCTTTTTTGGACCCTTTATAGAAGAAGCAGTTTAAGAATAGAAGTTGAGAAAGGCTCATAAAGGGCTTTATAAGAGACTGAAAGCACTCGATGGGACTCAATCTGTGCTTTGAGCCTATGCCCTTACCATCACCACCTCTAAATACTACCCTATGACACACCTACTAAACCAATCACATATAATGGAAACTTTTAATGAGTATGTGGCAAGCAACAAAATTACACTTGATTGCAATGGGAGTCTGGGGAGCCCAAATCCACTGAAGCATCACGTTAGTCGTGGACATGTATAATATGTTTCTGCTCGTGGCCTTTGCTGAGAGTCAAGCAAAGTCCCCACGCCCAGTCAAGTGTCAAACATCTTCCTCTGACGGCTCTACTGCTTTATCAAATCCCTACGTTAATATTCATAGAGAGTGAAAATGTAATGATTACATTAGGCCCTGCTGAGGCTGGGGGAAACTTCTGCTGATCACAGAGATTTCACAAATTGCTATTGAGTTAATTATTCAGCATGTGTATTTAATAAGCTATTCCAATCTAGAGTCAGGCTCTGGGTTCGCCATCAATTCACTCGTGATGAGGAAAAGAAGAAGGCCTATATAGAGCTATAGTGGTGTAAGTTGGTGGTTATCTGTTTATTTTTTGAATGACACAATGCTCTGTTTTTATCAGGATGTGTTAATATATTAAATCAAATGAAAATCATACTGACAATCACTTAAAATTCACCTCCACTATCCTTTAGCCATCAATCTGCGAGTTAAAATTCACTTTACTATCAAACACATTCTATCAATTTCAAAACAAGCAGTTTCATAATTTTGTAATAATAACCATAAAAAATACAAATGGGATATAATTTGTGAATGCACTTTAAATGAGATATTTCCCTTGTTCATTATCTTGGCAGCTCTTTATAGTCAATGACCCTTATCTGTTTGTTTAAATATCTTGTGGGCGGTTAGAACACCTGGCCTCATTGTACTACAAATTAATCTACAGTATTCTAAGATGTTTACCAATTACATGACAGATTCTTACCCAGAAATACAGACTGACTCATGAAAATGCCAGTCAATAGAAATACGACAGGAGATAATCACTCATCATGAGTTCAGTGTCATTATCCTCTGCCGCAGTCATGCTATATAAGGTTAATTACTCATCATACTCTCATATTGACTGTTAACGACTGTTCTGACCTCATTATTGGCCTAAAGTTTTAGAAGTGATGATTAGTGGCACAAACACACAGGCAAACACAGATGTTTGTCTTTCCTCTCGATAATGACGCTTCATCAAAATTGTTCATTTTAAAAAGTGAGCTCGTAATGATCTCGGTTTCAGATTCTTTATTGTCAGCGCGAAGAGTCGTGCACAAAATAAAAGATAACGAGAGCGGCGTCAATTAAAGACAAAGAGAGAGCGAATAGGGGTGATAAGGAGAAGACTCAAAGTGACAGGTAGAAAAGGAGAGAAGATGAACAAAGCCAGGGATCAACTCTTACTTATTGATCTGGGCTAAGAACATGCCCTTGAGAGCGTAGAACTCGGCGGTCATCTCCTTTGTGAAGTACTTCAGGTTGGTGGACTCAATCACCTCCAGACCCTGACAACACAATAACAATGATTGCATTTGAAATTCCTCAAAGTATATTTCACATTTATGAGTTGTTCATTTTCTTATGAATGGTTCTACTTCCCTCAAAATGGATGGACCAGACTCATTTTCTGACCTAAAATTCCTATACATCAAAAGTCAACACCCACTGACAACAGAGTATATCTGTTGTAGACATCTCTGTAGCTCAATCTAAGACTCCCAGGTGAGAGCCAGTGGCTTAGAGTGTGCCAGAGAAATGATAAAGGGAACAGAACAGGTCCAAGTGATAGCTGAGAGAGAGAGAGACTTATTAAATCCAATGGTACTTTAATGACTTGAGCTCAGTTGAGGCAGCTCCATTAATCAGGCTTAAGCGAATGCTGCAGCTAGCAGCCCATTCCTTACACTGTTTGGAATGCATTCCTTACTGTGACAGCACCGCAGTCATTCTCACCATAATGAGAGCAGCGTTATTTGGATTAAGAGAGTCCGGCTAACAGCAAAATCAGCAGGTGTGTCGGCGAAGCAAACTAGATTTTGTATAGATGAAGTCAGTTCAACACATAAAATGATAAATAATCATATTCATTTAAGTTGTACAAACAAATAAAAATGGTAAGAGAAAAAAACGAACAAATGTATTCTTTTTTTTTTTTTCTCAACACCAAAAGTAATTTAATGATGTATTAAAATATTACGACTAGTCATCTACCTTTAGTCATTTTTTTTTTCTTTCATGTATCTTTGGATGGACGTCTTTGGCTTTTGATTACTGGCTCGTGTTCATGTTCATTCTGTTCAAGTCAGCATAAAATCATATTGACTAGAGATGCACAATATTATAGGACCAGTGTTGTTTTTGACTACCATCTTAGATTTAGTCTTAGTCTTATGGACTAAAATGCTTATTAGTTTTAGTCAAAT
>JAUCMS010000019.1:4555168-4601622 GCA_032357445.1 Enteromius radiatus | reverse complement strand
AAAATAAATATAAATATATACATATATATATATATATATATATATATATATATATATATATATATATATATATATTTAAAAAAAGGTTTTTACTTGTTAATAATACTTCACAATTTTTGCAATTAACGTGTCAACTAATTTTTACTGTATTTTTGATCAATGAATTGCCTTGGTGAGCATTGGAAAACTTTAAACACATTAAAACAATCTTACTGCCTCAAAACTTTTTAATAGTAGTGCATATATCTATAGACTGATTGAGAACTTCACAAGTATTCAGAACAAGTATACATTTCATTAAATAAAACATGAGCTTTCAATCCCTCTCTGTGTTGACGGGAGTGTGGTTTACCTGCACTAGAGCCTCTTTCATTGCAGCCCAGTTGGACACTCTCCAGGCACACTCCAGCACCAGGTATGGGTTGTTATGGCCTTTAGATTGCCCATATTCCGTCAGAGGCTCCCACTGGTTCAGCTCTTTAGAACAACTGGAAATCAACAGAACATTTCATTAAATGTTTGTGGGGGTGGGGACAGCTGACCTCTTCCATACGTGACAATTACTTAACTTACACTGCAGTTTTTGTCCTAAGCAATGCAAAACAAATCTTTAAGAGTGTAGTTTTCGTCAACCTCTATTAGTCATTTGGTTTTATTTGAAAGTCTTGGTAAATCCACACAATTGTACCTTAAAAATAACGTTTTGTTGGAAGTTATTTTGCTGCCCTGGTACAGTTTATTTTAGTAGTACTCGGGGTGCGATTTGTAGGGGGGGAGGGTTCCCCCTTCTGTTCTATGCATACCTGCATCAGCTGAATTATTTTATTATCCCTGGTGGGGATAAGATGATTCGCGAAACGCTCTACAAAGTCCCGTTTTTAATTAATTTATTATTTCCGTTTTTATCATTTATCATTTTCCGTCACATTAAAAACATTTCATGACATACTTGCCTAAAAAGATGAATTTACATGAAATCGTTTATCATGATTTATCAGAAAAAAAGGTTCTCAAAATCACAAATCGCACCCTGGTAGTATTGCTTGACAATCTCCCTTATAACAGAGCAGTGCTCATATAACTTACCGTATCCAGTGATCCTCCCACAGCTGGTACTCTGGAAAGATAGCAGGTGAGACATTGTGCTCTTTGCGAGCTTTCTCCATTGCCTTCTCATAGGTTTCTTGAGCCTAAGGATGATGGACTCAGCATTATTATAATATACAGGGCCCTGAGAAATCTTTGATTTCTTCCCAAAGTCTATGCTATATTAATATTCTGCATTCTGTTTTTGGTTTATTTACATTTTACTAATGTACAACACTTAAAAAATAACTTTATATGATCAGAATTGAGTATAATCAAATTAATTTACAACACTAAATATAATAATTCAATTTGACAAAAGTTATGAAATCCTGTTGTGCTTTAATTTCCTTAGATTTCAGTTATATTTATTTAACTAAATTAGATCAAAAAGAACGTCTAAATTTAATAATTTATTCAAATTTTAACAATAATACTGATCTATGAAGTGCTATATTTTGTGTTTTCTGAATCTGTGTTTTATATAAGTTTTAAATGAATGCATAACATTTTGTGTAAATCACATGAAATTTGAACTGCTTTTTCAGAGTTTAATATTTACAGACACTAGTCCATATCATGATTTGATTAAGTGTGCATCCCTTCTTTTTGATTTATTCATTCAAATTTAGCCAACCACATGCAAGGCGATAAAATAATCTCAGATTTCAGCCTCTCACTTGTTCAAAGAAGCCATGCTGCTCATATGCAATTGCAGTGCTGGTCTCAGGAAACTTGCACCTCTTCTGCCAAAGCCCCGCCCACATGTCCTCTTCCTGCAGCAGGGAATAGAGCTCCGCCAGCGAGTCGAGGATCTCCTGAGGGAATACAAGCACACATCTTCAAAGAATATAGGGGACAAACACATCCATATTCAGAGGTGTCCCAATGAGATGACTGCTTAGCATAAGCAGCTTGAATGCTGGGATACTTCAAACTGAACTCACTGACAGGTCAAAACAAAGCCAATTGGAAATTCAGCACACAAGTTCATTTTGAGTGACACAGGAGAACCTTCAGAACACAAAACTTCCTCTGCCAAGAATATCAATAGCAACAAAAACAAAAGAAGGGCTCATGCATCACTGTACCTGCTGTGGAGGAGTGATGCTTTCCTGCTCATAGAACTCTGTGCTCTGTTTGGGTTTGATGTGCAAGCTAAGGCCTTTCTCAAAAGCTTGCTGCTCCAGCATCAGGGTGGAGCGTAACCACAGATTGTGGGTCTTTCCTAAGTACTTCAGCACACAGGGCCTGATGGGTATGGGCGGCACGCACTGAGACATGGCCTCCACAAAGCAGTTTAGAGCACTGGGCTGGCAATCCCTCTGAGATTGATGACTACCGCTACACAGGAACGGACCCATCTCGCCTGAGAGTGCCTGCAAAATGGATACATATGACCAAATTAATATAAATAATATATTGGTACATTATATGTCATTGGCTGCTCAGAGAATTTTATTTTATTTTTATTATTAATTTCCAGTTTCAGATTTGGTAACACTTTATTTTGAAAATCTACTTTAGACATTCTACTACCAGTAAGTGCTTTTGCATCTACATGTCAACTAGCACTCATTAGAGTATTAATAGATTGTCTGCTAAATCTCTTCTAACATTTTATTTTGATGGATCCACAACATAAAAACATACTGACAATGAGAAACTTTGCAAGCATATGTCAAGTTATTCCACTAACCTTAAACCTACCTAACAGTCTACTCTGGAAGTTAGTAGTAGTAGTTGCAAATTAAGAATTAGTTGCGATGTAGATAGAGTCTAAAGTGGACTATCAAAATAAAGTGTAACTGTTCAGATTTGTAATCATTCATTACTTTTATATTTAGTTTACCTTTGCCATCACCTAGTAACATAAAAAAGCAATAATGCGATAACATGCAATTATCAGAAAATTTAAATACTAATATTCACCCTATAAATTTGTTCAAATAAAAATAAATCAGCAAATCTAGCAGGCGAAAAATAAGATTTAAGAAATTAATATTATTATTATTTTTTTACAGTGATCTATTTATTGACTGACAGACAAAACAGTTTAATGGTATCAGCCTGAACACTGGTCACCTACAATTAAAAATAAATTATTAATAAAATAATAAAAACAGGATGCCTTTGATGAGAACTTTACAATGTTTAAATTTTTTTTTTTACAAAAGTAGCTTCTCACCAAACTGCAAACATCAATGAGAATTTGCTATAAATATTCAATAGGAATATCAGTGTGATAAAAAAACAGCCCTGGTTACACAATGACCTTTGTATTCTTCTTCTTATTACTATTATAGATAAAGACTGATGCAGTAAATACGTCCTAATATTTTATCCCTACTGCTACACTACTACAAAAATGAAAAAAATCTATTTTGAATGTGTGTTGTAATAGTCTATAGCAAGAGACACTCAATTTAAAGCCCTTTAATGAGAATTCTAATACTTAAGACATCTGGTCCATTAAACTGTGATATTTGCATAAAAGGTTTAATTTCCGCTCATTAGCAAATGCTGCCTGTTTTAGTTCATCGGCAGGGGTAGAAAGACAGCCCGCCAGACCCCCCACCAATGCAAAGGTCTCCAAGATGAGTGGATAGGCACAACCTCCGACACCATTAACACACATTTTGCATGCTGATTCTGCAGTGATATGCATTATTAGTAGTAAAACAGGCAGTCTATGCTTAAACCACAACAAAGGTCAAGCTAAAACATGGCCAACTGTTAGCTCAGTTCTCTGGAGAACTGAAGTACTCACATGCTGCTGGCGGTCCGACAGAATCTTCCACAAGCGGGGGAAAAGCTGGACCCAGGTCTTCTCAGCCAATGGGGTGGAGATGTGGCACAACTGAACAAGTGCATTCAGCAGCGCTCCCGTCTGATTACACACACACACACACACACACATGAGACTCATTTAGAGATAGGCAATATATAGTTCATTAATCAACCGACATTTAGCCACTTGAGATTATCACATTGGCTGATATAACAGTGCCAGCTCAGCCGATTAACAGAAGTGCACCTTGCCTCTACCAAGACTATACATTTTGTTCTTAAATATGTATATAAACTTTGTTTTAGTTTGTTATTCTAGTACATAAATCCAGCCTTAAAAAACATGATGTAAAATAAAATGTTTTGTATATAAAATCAATACAATTGAACATTTTAAATAACAAAATGTTCAAGTTTTGGTTTCAGTTATCTACAAAACCCTGCTTAATAAACGCTATTCTTTATACTTGCTTCCTACATGTATCATGTCACGTTTGCAGCCAAAAAAAGAAAAAAAAAAAGACTTCATCTTCACAGACACTGAAGGACATAAGAGACCATTCCCTTTCAAAAATGGTCACTGTACGTTCATATGCATGACTGGCCATGACCTCTTGCCACTGAATAATTCTTAGGGCATAACTGTACGCAAAAGTTTAGACCTCTGACCACAAGAGGAATGGAGATGTTAGCATAAGCCAGAACTCAAATGTGTGCTGTGGTTCCTGACAGCAGCTCCGGTGGGCAACGCAGGCAGGTCAGGGCTTTGAACTCCTCACTTCATCATTTATCTAAAGCCAGCTTGAGAGGTGCATATAAAGCAGCGCCGTGTCTAGGATTAAATAGAAATCAATGACGCTGTGACCTCAAAGTGCTTGGAGACAGAATCCCATGTTGCCCAGATCAAACTCTCTTTAACAGAGACGCTTATGAGGAAGCAGCCAAATGAGGAAGAGCAGGTTAGAGATGAAAAAAGCCAGAACCTAAAGCGCATATTAAACTACACCGTCGAAAAGCCTGTATGACTTCTTCATGTGACTCCTACACATCCTTTAGGTAACCAGTGTCTTTTTCTTTTAAGCTTTGTTTTACTCTTCCTAATACTTGAAATAGCACTCATGAGGACGGCATAGGAGTTGATGGCTCACCTTGACCTCTCTCAGGGAGTCTAGGAACTTGTCATGGCGGTTGGTGAGCATGTGCAGCTGGTTGCCTGCGTCTCGCTCTGCCTGCTCCTTGGTCTTAGGGAGGCTGGTCTGGTCTCCAGGTGCTAGTTCAATGTCTATCTCCACATCCTACAGATGAAAAAGGTCACAAAAACACGAAATATGGTGATTTTCTTTTTTTTTTTTGCTACACTTCCAACAGGCCTCTATGAACACATTTGAATGCACCTTTGATTTCCAAAATTTCAATCAAGGCAGGATGAAACGGATTTAAAAAGTAAATATTAATTTAAGCAAATAGGGCCGGTTTCCCGGATAGGAATTGCTAATTTAGGACATTTAAGAATTTTTAGAAACATGTTTTACAAAAATGCATTATCTGTGAGCATTTTAAGACCAAAGAATGGCAATGATGTATTTTAAGATATCTCAGTGCAAGCCTTTTCCAGTTTAGACAGCTCTTAACATTTATTTTAATCTAGGACTAGTCTTAAACCCTGTTCGGGAAACTGGCCCATAGAGTTTAAATAGAAATTAAACTACTGTATGTGCTTAACTGCTTTTAATAATAAATTTTACGTAAGACTTACTGACATGTTGGCATGAGATTATATTTTAAATATTCAATGACATTAATATGCATTTCAATTAATTTGGCATTAGATAATTAAAAGTAAATATTTAATGTATTATATATGCCATTTTTTATGTTACATTATACTTTACATTTATGCCTTTTAATAACACATTTTAAATATAATATATATAGTATTTGTAAATGTATGTATATATATATATATATATATATATATATATATATATATGCACTCTACTAAATCGAACAATATACAATCATTTCAAATGAAATTCCAAACCACAAATTAAAACTAAGTCCCTAAATTGATGTTCCCATAATTTTTTATTTAATCAGAACTTTCTCTATATATCAGAATTTGCTACTAGAGTCAGCTAAATTAGGCAATATAGGCACAAATGAGCTTTTTGTACAGATGTTTGTATACACTGAATGGCACAGCTGACCTCCTCCTTGGTCTCGCTGTTTTCTCTCTCACGAGGTTCCTGTTTGATATGCGTTGCCATGGCGAAGGCTGCACGATCATGGCTGTCAGCCAGGTTGATGACGTTGGTGATGGAGGGAAGCATGGATCCCTGGCAGCTGGTGCCAATGGTGGTGTTCCTCTCACAGACCGCCAGCAGCAGCTGTGAAGCAGAGATGACAGAATCATCAAAAACTCTGAACTGCCACGATTCCTAAAACACGCAAGCAAACAGCTGCTCCTTCTGTGAAAATCACAACACTTGGAAGAAAGTATCTAACATTCACACATAAGTGACACCTGCATGAGCCAGCATTGTTTAACAGCTTTCATTTTAACCTTGTACATATATATCTCTAAATGCTTTGGCTAGAAAGTTCCAACAGTGAATTCTTCTACTCCATCACGACAGGCTGATTCGCACACACAGCCACATCATGTGTAAGACAGCGTTAATAATTCAAGAGTCAGAGTAGCATTGATTGTGGCTGAGATGGATGGATTGTGACCTGACTGAGCAGGAGCAGCCAAATACCAGAGCTGTTACATCATGGTGAATGCAACACCAAAAGAATAATTATCTAAAAACCAGCTGAAAGGAGGAAAACTGAGATGGTAAAATGATACAGTATGCATGCGTGCTATGCAAGGTGCAATTAGCTTCTATGTAATTTAAGCGTGTGCATAATTATGAAGTATTATCCACTCTGCACAGAGCTTATAACATCGTAGAAGATGTACAATTCATCTGCATTTTTTTTTAATTAAAAAAAAGATCTGTAGACATACAGTATGACATTTAATGTACACACACAAACACATATTTAAACATACATATTTAAATAAAATTTAAATTTATATATATTTTTTTTTTTTAACTATTTTAATATTATTCACATATTTATTGTTACATACATTCCAATTTCAATGTTTTAAGTTTTATTTATTTATTTAATATTAGATTATATGTATTATATATACACACGTGTGTGTACTTGTTTGACTATACTTGTGAGGGACCAAATGTCCTCACTATATAAAAAGGCTTATAAATCAGTCAAAAGTAGATTTTATGTAGATCTGTTTCTATGAAGGGTAGGTTTAGGGATAGTTGTTGAGGGTTAGAAAATATCATTCACCTGATATAAAATCAATGGAAGTCTATGTAATGTCCTTACTAAGATAGCAAAACAAACAAGTGTGTGTGTTTAAGTCTATTAAAATATTGTGTTCCTCCAAAGATGCCCAACTATGACATATTGACGCATTTATTTTTCACATTTTTCCTCATATTTTCTCAATAAAATGTGTCTGTACCTCAATGCACTGTTTGATCCAGAAGTGGCTGCCCATGGCCTCCCAGTTCTGTGAGCAGCAAATATACAGAAGCCTCTCATAGACTCGTCGCTTCATTGATGCATCAAACACCTCAAAAAACTTTGCTCTGATCAGCGGCTGGGAGCAGCGTAGCCCGGACAAAAACGCTGGCTCCAGCTTGGATGTGATGTCACTTCCTGAGAGGTTCTCATCTCTGGGGGAAAAAAAAACAAAAACACACCAAAGTACTTTACACAAACGCTGCAAGACTGCTGTAGTGTTTACCTTCTGATACAGCGTGAAATGTAGTGTGACAATAAACATGGTGGGTCTTTAGCAAACAACAGCTATTAAACACTGCATGTGTTCCAGCATAGATACAGCTGTTGATTTAAGCCTATGGGTTCTCACCAGGATGAATTGCTCCTGACACTGAAGAAATGCTCTCTTGCCCAGAGTGACAGTAACCCACAATACCTCCTGCCCCTCAGCCGCCAAACACCACCAGCCCCAACTTTAAAAATCAAAATGGGGCCTACCACCCACCAGCCAGAGTCTTGTTGCTAATGGCAATAGATGGAAGGCCAGCGCGGACAGAGGACCCTGTGATTAATCGGCGTAATTACCTGTAGACGTAATTAACGATGTCCAGGAACTGGGCATTCAATTCAAGGTCATCAGGAAAGCGCTTCTCAATGTAGGTCATCATTTTCACCAGCAGAATGGACTTCTCCCTTGGATTAGGCACCTAGGAAAGAGAAACGAAGACAAAGAGCATAAGACAGTAAAAAGAAAGGAGAGCTGAGGTGGAGAAGGGGGTAACAGATTGATACAGTCCATTTATCTTTCATCTATCAGGAGAGCTGTGCAGCACCTTTGCTCGGCTCCTTTTTCTCCCTGTCTGCTCTCTCGCCTTGGGCTAACAGAACAGACACCTGGGTTCAGCTGTCCGGGCCACAGCGCACTGAATACACAATGCCTCATTTACAGCAGGATAGGCTTTGAGCTCAAATGTTTAACGCTGCTGTATTCAGAGTCTACAAAAGGTTGGTTTACTATTGTGCGGTTTAGAAAGGCTACGAACATGGAAAGCAGACAATTACATCTTGTTCAAACATAAATGCATGAAATATGAATCAGGTTACGCCATTTACAGAAGAACTCTAAGCACTACAGTGCTACCAATTCATAGTCCTGCTTGTTTCAGAAATCGTGCAGTGGCTTGAGTTTGGGGTGGGATTATATATTGATGAGAAAAAGAATACCTGTTAAAAACAACTCAGAACTCTGTTTGGCAGAGCAGCATTAACACACTTAAAGGTTTATACTTCATTTTTTTTTATAAATTTTGATTTGATTGAGATTACATTCTTTTAAAATTGTCAGCTAATTTTACAAGTTTATTAAAAAAAACAAAATAAAAACAATAACTGTTCTTTTTAAGATGTCTTGTCATACATTTTTTTAATTATTGAATGCTGTTCCCTGAGGTCCAGTTATAATGACCACTTTCCTCTCTCTCCCTGACCTTCCTGTCATTTTTAACTGATCCATCATCATTCATCTCGTTGTAAAGTCTGCATTACATTGTGAAAGGATCACAAAATCGATTAATTCATGTGCATTTCGTCAGTAAAGCCGGTTCTTTGATTAGCGGTAAATCTCAATCAGCTGTTTTTAAAATGAGCACAATATCGTCTTCAAAATCGGAAGTGAAATTGAGTAGCTTGTCAGTGATCTACGGCTGATTGAGATTTACTGCTAATCAACATATCAGCTTTACAGACAAAATGCTCATGAATTAATTGCAATTAAATCGCCCAGTCCTACTGTTAAGTATGTTAAGACCAAGGAAAATTATGACATAATGACCCCAGGTGTTAACATAATTTTTATTTTGAGACAGCGGCCTGTGAGATTTTACCTGGTTGGTAGCCATGGTGTTGCCAGAGTTTTTGACCCATTCCTCCACGATCTTCACCACAGCTCGAAGAATCTTTGGGTCAGGAGATTTCTCGATGAGAGAGGTGAGGATGACCTGGATGAAGTTCTTTCTCATTTCCATGTTCATGACTGAAAGCCTCTCCTTTACCAGATCCAAACTAAGCATGACCAACTCGCTCGTCACTACAATCAAACATAGAAGATGATTACACGACAGCAATACCATTTTCCCTTTCGTTGAGTTTCACAGGCCTATGATTTTCAAAGAGGAAAAACTACACATAGGCTCACACACACAGCAAAATGTTACATAAATCTCAAAGGCTACCATTGAACATACATCACAAATTGTAGAAGACAGCTGAGGATATGAACCATAAAAAAAACAAATTCAGCCCGTTGAATGGGGGGAGGGCGTTGGACGTGATTGAGTTTTAGCATGGAGACCCGTAGCAGAAAGGAGACGGGTTATGAGTTTAGTCTAGCCTCTGAATGTATTTTCTGCTTGATTTGCTCAAGGTAAAATGTGATTGTTCTGATGAGTCAAACCCTTGGGGGAGAATATGTTAGAAACTGATTTCCAGTTCGCCGCTGACTCACTCTGTGAGAGGGTCTTGGGCGATGCTGTCAGGGTGACATTGAGGCCTTCAGACAACACAGAACAGGCAGGGCCGAAAGTGAACGTGTCTGTTCAATCCCATCTCCATGTACCATTTAAAAGCCATAATAGCATCTAGAAGGCACTGAGCAGATGGGATTGTCTGGATTTTATATTCCGGTGGACACAGTGGGAGCTTTTTGACTTCAATCACAGAAGATGTTTCTCAGTATGGATGGATTTGTGGGCCGGTCTCCAAACATTTGATTGGCCCTCCTGCAGCACCCAGTGGTCAAATATGGGCAGCACACGCTGAAGTTGAACGGCTCTCACACTCTGCTCCAAGGTGACAACGTGTCTTTTTGTCTTTCTGCCCACTTTTTAAACTCCTCCAGATGACTGCAGACAACAGGATTAAAGCTGTCCCAGTAAGAGCGTATATTTTTCCATCATACTGTCAAAAGCCTAAATTTAAGACAGACTGTCAGTTCTGGGCCAAGAGGAAGAGGGCCCGTTCTGTCAGAAGAAGCAATAGATCTTAACCTACCTCAGCTGGCTTCCATATACCATCCAAAATAAAGACAAGCTTGAAATCTTTAAAGGCTTAAAAATGGCCTCCTTGAAGGAAGGAAGTGATGCTAACTGAGTGCAGATGGGATAATGACAGAAAGAGGCCAATGCTAAAGCACAAGATTGTTTAAATTGAGCATTGCAAACTGTATTGAATTAACCTAACATGGTTGCTTCTAGACATCAACCAATTAGGATCAATTCAGATGATTTAGTGATCCATCGAGTGACATCAACAGAAGAACTGATGTGACCTGTGTGCTGTCTGTTCTGTTTAAGTATTAGAGTAAAGACTTATTGCCCTTGATCCAAAGGGTCTGTAGGCGCCATCTCTTATACGATAATACAATATCCTGTTTTTCTTTTCTGCATATTGGTATTATCATTACTTTAATTTATATTATAATTAACATTTGAATTTTTAAAATGTATTACAAAAAACAATGGATTTAGCAGCAAGATGCATTCAAGGGGCCACACACATTGGAACAAAATAAGAAGCTAAAAGCAAGACAGTGAGCATCACTCTAACTACAAAAATGAGTAAAGACATTTGGAGACCATTTTAAGCCAAACGATTGAAAACACATGAATACAATCACTTGTAATGTGACAATTGATTATCAATTTTGATCAGTGGGTTTTGTTTGGCGTCACCACAAATCTGGTACAGTCAATGTTGGGTGACAACACGGTAATCAATATATTTAAGCTTTGCTGAGAAAAAGCCTAAGATGCAGTCTGGCATCATGCCATTAAATCCGTTGATGTGGAAAACGAAAATCGACACATACCACGTTCTCAATGTACTAAAGTGATATTGCCTTACATCCATTTTAGAATGATCATCATATGTGTTTGCACATTATTTGAGAAGTTTATTAAATTCCTTAATTTTTACAAAAAACTAAATTTTATATAGAATATACTAAAAAGTTTCAGAGGGTTCAATCGAATTATAGAGGTAGAGAATCCAAATTTGATATGTATTACTATTCAGACGATCCTATATTTTTGTGCCTAATTTCATAACTCTCCTGCAAGCAGTTTTATGTGCAGCCATAGTCACAAGAGCAAAAGAAGAATAATAAGATTAATGATGCTTCAATTCGAATAATAATAATAATACACCATTTGAATTACTTAAGGTGAAATACATTTTGCATGTATCTTTAGAGGCAAAATGTCCTTGACCCAAAAGTCTAAAGAATGGTCACCTGTGCTGGTTTCAGCAGCTCCGGGGTTGGGTTGCGGGCTCAGGTGCTCTCTCACCATCTTCTGCAGGGAGCGCATAAAGACGGAAATGAGGCGGTCGATGTAGCTGGAGTTGTTGCTGCAGGCCGACTTCAGGATCATCAGCGTTCCTGGAAGCAAAGAAGAGAGAGAAGCTGGTAACATGACGCCCCACTGCCCTCACGACACTGTCAGGGACAGAAAGCGACATGCGCCTGCTAATGACTTTGGGTGCAGCTCCTTTGTCCCTGTAGTTGTATTACAAGGACGTTTCTGGAGAAATCTAACCGAGTTACCGGGTAAGGATGGAGACAAAAAATAAAAAAGAAATTTATAAAAAGCATGAGTAATGCATTTCTTAGATCACAGCTCTGGGGAGGAAAGATAAATGTAAAAAGTCACCCTCGATGGAGACACATACAGTACATCAGTGGTAAATGTAACTCTAGAGCACTGCCAGAGCGGAATCAGGAGGCATTTATTGACCAATGGTGCCATTTTGGGCTGAAATGAAACACTGGTAACTTTAGAATGTTATCCAGGAGAGTTTCATCACTTTTTGTTTTCAATTATGAAATATAATTATAACAATTGTGAAACAACTAAGTGTTCTTATATGAGAAGGATCCACACTACCATTCAAAAAGATTAGGGATAATAAGTCTGCATTTATTTGATTTAAAATACAGTAAAAATTGTAATCTTGTGAAATGTAATGCATGCTTGCAGCTAAGTGGCAAGTATAAAAAAAAATGTCAAGTATCTAACTGAAAAAGCCCTTTTTGAAATCCTTAACATCCATTTTGTGTTGGGGGGAACATTTTCCAGAGAAATTCTCTTTGGTCATGTAGTAGAGCTATTACATTTTCTCACCAAACAATTGAGTTGGGTTAGCGCTGCTGGCTTTCTCGTAGTTTGTGAGGCCTTCATAAATGACCTTCCCTACGGCAGCGTATAAAGACTCCAGCTCCTCATACTTGGAAGCCACCGAGGATGAGCCTAAAGAGAAACCAAAATATTAGAAAAAAAAAAGGTTTTAATGTACATAATTCCCACAGTTTAATTGAAAAACTAGCACAAATTGGACAATCTTTTAAAGAGGGTAGCAATTACAGAACTAGGTATCACTAGAGTATCTAAAGTTACATATCCGTAGCTTAGCCCAAATAAGGTCTGCAGGTGAAGATATCATCAATCACAGCTTGATCTACTCACTAGGTTCTGTGGGGAAGGTGCTCATGAGTCTAGATAGGAGGGAATGGACTGCCCTCAACACTTTGGTGTTTCCACAGGACATGCAAGCTGCAATGCCACGCTGCAGAGGCTTGAAGTGTGCGAGGATGGCTGGAGGTTGCAGCACTGACAGAAGAAAGCTGAGAATCTCCAGCCCTGTGCAGATGTTTGAAAAGTTCGCCTGGTTTGGCTGCTCCTGAAAAAAAGAGAAGGATATGCTGAATGATGAGGTACAGAGGAACTGACACAAGTTCAAAGGTTTGAGGTTGGCAAGATGTATTCCTGTTTTGGAGAAAATTCTCTTACGCTCGCCAAGAACAACGCATTGTCGCAAGTTTGCATCCCATCTTAAGGACCCTCATCTCTTTCCCACTTTGCTTCCTGTCAGTTCTGATCTGTCCTATCCTAACTAAGGCAAAAACTTCTCTAAAGGGGTCCTATTCTGCACTTTGAAAACATCCAGCCTAAATAGGTAAAAATCCACCCACTAATTTTTTTATAATGCCAGTAAATCATGAACCATCACTTAGAACAAGCAATTTCAGATTCTCCTTACACCCAACATCATCGCAGAATTGTAGAAAAAGTCCTGCTCATTTGTGACCATCTTTGCCTTTTAGCATAGACCCTGAGTGAGAAGAAGCAGACATTACCGTTTTCTTGCTATAGCTTCTTATCAGGGCCAAAGAGGCATTAAAAGCGTTCTGTTTCGGGATGCACAAATGAACATAGGATTCTCCATAGACTCCATAGATACTGTGGTTTGGTTTCATTTTTGAAAGAAACGCCAAAGGAAAAATAAATAAATTCTTATATTATTGTGCCAATTATTTTATGTGGGACTGCCTCACAAACAATGGTTATTTCAATGCTGGATTTTCCCAAAAGTTGATTCTAAAAAGAGGCATCAATACCAATGCTTCAGTCGTGAACATCAGCTCCTGACAAAATATGTGTGTCATATTTTGTTTTCCAAATTCCATGTCTGAAACTGTAAGGCTATTGTTGCTAAAGTTACCATTGTCTCTGCCTATTTTCGCTGATGCTGTCTTCACATGCTATCAGAATGCATCAGCATTTGTTTTTGCCAGTACAACAGAGCATGAGCTCTTGAAGCGTTGCCCTCTTCTGAAAAAGGGCACAGGAGCACCAGGTCATTTGCATTTAAAGGGCCAATACAAAAATGGAGCATTTTGGCTCAATCTAAAAGTGGCTAAAGTTTAACAAGCTATAAAAAAAAAAAAAATTAAATTTGTACATATTTTGAGCTAAAACTTCACATACACCCTGGGACTATAAAAGAGACTTATTAAAAGGGACATAATAGGTCACCTTAAAAAAAAAAAGATCAATTTGATGAAACTTTTAAAAGGTAGGGTAGTGTGTTTCTTGCACTGTGTACTTCATTAGTATGTTTGAGTTATTGTTTTTAATGAACAAACCGTTTTATTGATTTATGAGCAAAGCTTGCATAATTTTACTAAACACTTTAAAAAGAAGAAGATTATCCGATGGCTTACTGGCACGCTTATGCTGTGGTTTCGAGAATCTTGACATTTTAAACTTTCTGTGCTACACAAAGTGCTAAAATTAAGTGAAAAAAAATCTCTTTATTCTCTTATTTCAGTCAAGTAACAAACAGGCTTGGCACAATGAGTAAAAACCAGTGCTGATTAGGTTTCAGGGGCCACTGAATATTGACAACTAAGGTCTGGCCCCTGAAGACTGAGACACATTTGCACAAAGCTAAGCTTGTCCCTGCAGCCTGTCCTTTAATCACTGACAAGCCGACACAATGAGATGATAAAAGCCCCTTGGATTTGCAGCACTGGCCATTAGTTTGTATAAGAGAGCTGAAAAGAGTACCTCACTTCCTCAACAGGGCTCTGGGGCACAGACAATGAGTGACCTGTTTGTCTGAAAATACAGACGGAAGATTCAATAGAGTGGTAATCGTCAGCTTTTCTGGCATTTTAAAATGAGGGCACAAGAGAGACCTCATGTGTCATGTGGGAGTCATCTGATGTACAGAATATCAATTTTCTCAAAGCATTAATTGTTCTGAATACTTCTTAGGAGGACAAGAAAGCAAAATCTAATCTTTGGTTGAGCAAAGGACATATTAAAAGTCTGTACAAGCTACAGACAGTCTCCTCTCTGCCATATCAGAGTATTTCAATCACAGGGCTACATGAGCAGAGGGAGCTGCATAACTGTCAGGCCCTGAAAAGAATCGATAGAGTGGTGTGTCCAAACGACAGGAAGCCCATTGCCTGATAACAGGTGGAATGAGAGAGGAAGTGAGAGAGGGATGGGAGGTTGCAGTGATAATAGTGCTAACCAACTCAGAGCTGTTCTCTCAGATGACAGCTGAGTTAGTCACACCACTGAACTCCAAAGAAAGAAAAATCATTCATAAGCGTCAGGATATCGATTTGGCTGGAATAAAAACTGCTTGGAAAGGCACTGGAAATAATAAAGAGGGAAGTGAGATGAACAGGATATGGTGATCTTCTCCAAAATCTTCAAGGTTGATGAATGGTTGTTAATGTTGTTCAGATTCACACAAACATTTGCATGTCGTAAATTTTTTAAATTGCGTTGCGGAAAAACTGGCTAACCAATTCCTGCTGTTGGTCACATGGCCAAAGCCACTGCTGTTACATAAAAGAACAACTTGGTAGCCATTACAAAGTAGTGTATTTAGACTGAGTAAATAGCAGAGAAAGAATCCCAATACATACACCACCACACCGCACATAAAAATCTTAACAACTGTTTGAAAATATGCAAAGTGTTTGATTTATTTTCTTCTCTGGGACAAATGGGTTTCAAAAAAAGAACACTACACTGTGTCAGTAACCAAGGTAGTTCTGCTTCTTTAAAAGTGCCACCTACTGTCAGAGAGTGAATTTGTACTTCCATGCATCCCATCTGCTGTATTTTTACACATTAGTCCACATATTTCTTCATTTCCTTTTTGACAATGAGCCTAGAACTCAAAAATCTCATATCCAGCTTCAAATGTAATTAATTAATTATATGAGAATAACAGAAAACAGACCAAAACCCACAAACGTTCAGACTTACCACAGTCATAAGGAGCTTGTCAAACCACTGCAGTTTAAGTTCAGCACGGGGCCACATGTCTGGTCTGAGGGCAGTCTTCATGAGGTTCACACAGCGACGGGACAGCAGTTCACCAGGGGAGCCTGCCACATTAGTGCTATCATTCACCTGCAGACACAGACAGGATTTAGTTTGTGTAAGTATTAGTGGACACTCCAGTAAGATTCACTAAGCAGGTATGAGACTGTTTGTTTGTTTAACACCATGCCAGCTTCTGTGGCTATTTTCATGGATGACTACCTGGCAAGCAATGCGGATGAGGAAGTTGACCACAGTATCTGTGTGCTGTTTCTCCACAGGTTTGGTAAGTAGAGCCTCTGTGCCTGGCATCGACTGACTGCGGCCGAAGACCTGTGCATACAAACACAATACAGCCAATGTACTCAAACATGGCACAGTCCATCAGGGTACAGAGTGCGAGAGACTGATTACAGTGGTCACACTCAGGCTGCGGCGAGCGGTTTAAGGTTTCCTCACCGTGCCGACAGCACCAGCTGCAGTGCGAAATCTCTTTACATCTTGTGCTGAGTCAACGGACATTCCTCTCTTCATAGCAGCAGAGGCTCCACTTGTACCCTCACCCACACTCCCTGGATCAGCTTCTGACTCAGGCTGAGAAAAATAAAACATTTATACACACTTAATAGCCTGGAATGAACAATAAATGAAAATCACAGAAGACCAAAAAACTGATTTTCCTGCCAACAAACCTGTTGGTCTTTGATTCTCTGGAGCTCCCATTTGATGACCACCTCAGCTAAGTCCACTGCCAACTTCCTCTGCTCGATAGTCACACTTGGGGTGAAGCCCAATCGCTGCATAGCACTGATCATGTGTTGAACCAGGTGATGTCTCACTGGGTAATATACCTGTAGGCAGAGAAACATACACTACCTCAAGCAAACTCTAAAATGTTATATGACCTACCACTAATACTGAAGGCTGTGCAATAAAAAAGTTAGGTGACTTTACATACTCTGAAGTGCTGTACAATGAGGTGAAGTATGTGGACGAGCTGAGGAACTGTGTGACCCTCCTCTACAATAATCTTGCGGGTCCAGTGTGTGAGCATCTGATGACCATCCTCCATCCGAGCAGGTACTGCAGGTGTGAGAATTGCCATCGCTTGCCGAACGATAGCACGTGCTTCCATAGTATGAGCCTTTAGCAAACTGTGGAAAACCTGCAAAGGGTGCGGATACAGAAACTTTTAACAGCATTTTACAGAGGGAAAAGGTTGACTACAAAAGCTCAAAGGTGCTATATATTCTTTAAAATGTTGCGGTAAGTGAAGTGGGTTTGAGAAATTGAATCTGCCAATGGCTAGAAATCATATTTATTATAAACGTGTCATGTTGTCTCTTTAAGTTAATAAAAATGAAATAACCCCTAAAGATTTGGTCTGTTGAATACATTTTAATTCCACCATTGCCCAAGACAAAAATATTCTAGATTAAGGGGCAGAAAATGAATCCCCTGATTCTAGTCTTTAGTCTTTTTTTTTTTTTTTTTAATTAAAGTAATATACAGTCTCTAATGATTTTTAAATGGCTTAAATAAAGTTAGAAAATATGAAAAAAGTATTACTTTACCAGTCTAATACTGATTAGATTTTTTTTAAGAGAAATAGTACTTTTACTCAGCAATTTTTCAAACTGATATATGTAGAGATAATTTCTAGATTTGAGAAATATATAAAGATTTCTATTACAAACAAATTCTGTTCTTTTGAACTTGCTATTCAAAATATTATGAAGTTTTCCACAAAAATATTATGCAGCAGTTTTCAACATTAGTAATAAGAACCATTTTTAACTGAGCACCAAAAATAATAACCAATAACTGAGAACTACAATGATTCTTTTGTAATAATGTGACACTGAAGAATGAAGTAATGACTGCTGAAATTTTGCCATTAAAAATCATAATATATTTGGCAGCTGAATTTCTGGTGCATGCCTACCTGTAACACGATCTTTTTATGAATGGCGAACTTGGCGATAATGTGAGCCAGCAAGAGGTGGCCGCTGTACTTGCAGGCTGGATCCACGCAGGTTTTGGGGAGAAGGCAAGGCCAAGCGAAGGTCATGAGACGCCTCAGCTTGCTGTTCCTGCTCTTGTTATTGTCATGGATGTGATGAGGCGCATGCTCTACCAG
Source organism: Enteromius radiatus (assembly GCA_032357445.1). Lineage (NCBI taxonomy): Eukaryota > Metazoa > Chordata > Actinopteri > Cypriniformes > Cyprinidae > Enteromius > Enteromius radiatus. The sequence continues at coordinate 4,583,340 of JAUCMS010000019.1, read as the reverse complement.
CAGGGTTGAGAACTGAAGCAAGTAGATCCTCAATGAGTCGGCCAGATCTGCCTGCTTCTCAGGGTCAAGAACCTACAATAACAGGAAAAATGTGTTACAAGACACTTAAGCGATGCATTGTTTTAAGGTCTGTGAGGCATATAGCAGACTTCATATAGCACTCCGTTTACACTTCAACAGCCTCCTTTCCTACTGGAGGTATTGGAAACAAACCTGAGGAAACAAACAGGCCGTTTGGTTTGCTCTTTGCTGTGATCATCACCAGCAGGGGAGAGACAATCAATTTAAGTGTGAAATAAATGAAGGCTATTAACCTTCATTGCCTGGAAAACAAACACTATGACCTTTATTGTGGCCTTGACATTTCTGGCAGTGAAATAACAGCCAGAGGTCATCCTAGATGCAGTGGTGACTCAATAAAAGACTGCTTAGGGTGCTACTGGAGAGGGTTACCTTGGTGATGAAGACACTAGTGATGCTCTCAGGGTTGTCACCCTCTGGATTGGGTGGCCCCAACAGTTGCTCACCTTCCCCTTTCTCAAAGCTGTATAGGAAGGCTGGGTTTAGGATGTGCTGCAATACCTGGAAAGTGGACGCAAATAACATAAAAGTTAGATTTATGTACATTGAAGATAATAAAGAACTGGGAAGGTGTCTGTTTATCAAACTAGCAGTATAACATTTGTTTGAGAAAAAAAGTGTTGCCTGTTACTCACCCCATAGGTCTTGGACTTTTGAATTAATTTTTTAATTTAAATTATATAAATAAAAAAAACGCAAATTTATATTATCATCATCACTCATAATAATAGAAAGACGTCTCAAAATAGCCACCCTTCATGAAGGGTGACCTTCTTCATGTATAACAAGAATCAAGGGCTACCGGAGTCTTCATATAAGTGCAGATTAAATCATTTGCCAACAACTCTAATTATTGCTTTGTGTTAACTTTAATGAAAAAGGTTAATTTTGAGTGCATCTTTATAGTTTTTAAGCATGTTCTAATTTACTGAATTGATTGATCTGAAAATGATCAAAACCATGGCTGCTTTGGCAGCGCTAACATAAATAAATCGGTTAAAAAGTGTGATGATGACAAAAATAAAGAGAGAAAAGCACAATGTAGCACCTCAGATTTGGTTCATTTGTAAGTTAATTATATTAATCTCCCTGATGATCATTATATTACCATCACTGGCAAGTTGTGGTCATGTTTTTAGATGCTCAAAACCCCTAATTCCTTCATTCCCTGACATCACATATTATTACGTTACATAATTAGCATTTTTGAACACTAATAGTTTTGTTTCTGCTCTACTTTATTAATTCGAAAGAAAAATCTGAGATTAATAAGCATGTCAACAATGTACAACATGGTAATTTAAGTTATGGGATAATACTAGCTTTGTACATGACAATAGTCAGACACAATGGTTGTGTTGTTTGCTAGCTAAAGTGTGCATCAGCATGTGGATTTATTCAAACATGGGGGCCGTGGGGCTGCAGGTGTTCCTTCATTATCCCTCGTCCTAATGAGCCCCTCTACCGTTCGCATGAGTGATGGATCACAACAAATCCTTTTCTACACGATCCATCATAGCCCAAACCGCTGCGGCTCCAGCTGCCTGAAAACATCACCTTAAACGTGTATTCTGTAAAGAGTGCGCAGCTGCTGAGCTCTCCTGGGGAATGTTTGGGATGCAACGTCTGTTTGGCTGTGAGGGGTGATTTAGCAGAGCAAGAGCAGCCCGAGTAATCAAAGCTGTGAAGACTATCTGCCGATACACGACTACCTTTTCTCAATGTCATTGCAGAGGGTGGCAATTTGAGGAGAACCTCCAGTTCATTTTAATAAACTGACATTTGATCTCTTATTCAAACTTGATGGAATTCTTCCACATGAATCAAAATGAATTCACTCTCCAGCAAGGAAAATAAGTAAATAATTAAACGATCTCACAGGCTGACGATAGGACGATATGAAATTGATATCTTCCAACACTACTATGCAATATTCTGTCATTTTAAACTGCCTCAGTGACAGTGAAAATGTCGAAGCTAGCAGAAAACTTCTTTGTGTTGAGCCCTGCTCCATCATCTACTTTACCCATCTTCTCCGGGGCTGATTAAAGGCAAACCCTCAGCGTATGAGCAATGGCTATTAGAGTAATCTGCAGATAAATATTCATTAGCGTTCTTCAAAGACTTCATTTGACTGTGAAGATGTGCCTTTGAGAACTGAGTGTGTTATGCACGACCAGTCCCTGTCGTCCTCCCCTCCTGAGCATACATATTCAGCAGGGGCTAGTTGTTAACCACATTACATGGTCAGCGTTAAGAGAGCGTGATGCTGTGCCACTCACAACACAAATGTACCGCAAAGGTGGAATTTATAATGCTGACCATAGAGGTCCATGTCATGGCATCCGTCACACTTGTGGTAGCTCTTAATCAAAAATGAGAGGTCACCACAAAGGCAAAAAACCATGGGAGTTTCTTCTTAACATGTTATTAATGATACACAGGTGTACAAATGGTATAACCTCACCTTTGCCTTGAGCTCATCATTGAAGTGTGGGTCATTGAACTCCACGAAGCGGAAGAAGAGCGCTCGTTTGTGTGTGATGCTGTAGTTTTTGGGGATCTCCTCCTCCATGTACTCCTTCAGGAAGGTCATATTGCACAGGAAGCGTCCAGTGAAGGCTCTCAGCAGCTGAAAGAGTAGCTCGATCTCTGAGTAGTTGCGTCTGAAACAAAAATGACAACTTCAGTATAAAAATTTAGAGTAACAAAACCTCCAAGTGATAAATAACTTTTAAACTTGAAGGGTGTCATTTCTGCAGTACCAAATAGACCAACACTTACTTGCAGTAGCTAAGCAGGCAGAAAGCTAGTAGTTTGGGCTCTTTCCAGTTGGTTGCAGCCATGTTGTCTTTGCGATGGCGTTCCTGGAAGGCCTCGCTGACCCACACACGCCTGAGCTGACTCACTAAAGAGTGCTGACCCGCCAACCAGCCTTCGTCGTTTTTCACAATTATGCTTATGATCTGAGGGAGTTTATTAATGCTCATTAATATTCAGCTCTACAAACAAGCACATTATAATAAATATAACCGTAGACTGTTCAGTTAAGATAGTAGTGTTTGGCCAACCTTGATGGCCTGGAACTGTAGGTCAAGGCGGGCAGTGTTGGTGGAAGGAGACCCAGGTCTCACAGTTGTTGCAGGCCCAGCTGGAACCAGCAGAGGCACAAATCGATTTGGGTTGGAGGCCAAGACATCTCGAAGTGGCTTGGCATCTTTGTGCTTAAGGAAACTCTGCAAATGAGGAAAAAAAGCAACATTTATGAGATATGATGGCACGGAATTTTTAGACAAAGACACAATACAGTATAAGGTATGGACAAAAAAAGAAAAACAAACAAACCATGAACATGCGGCTCCACTGTGGGTCATTGAGAGTGGCCTCCATCATAAAAAGCTCTACTGTTTGAGATGGATGACGCGTAAGGAACTTGATCAGTGGCTCTCTAAAGGGACTGCCAGCCTGTGGAAAAACATGTATAAAACCACAATATTAGTATTGTATAAAATATCCTTTAAATCAGTTAAAAAGACTAACTTTTAATAAATTTTTTATACAAATGTAACCGATTCTTATGCAAAAACTTATTTTTTTTTTAGCAGCCATTACTTTTCATTGTCACGTGATCTTTCATGAAATTTCATTTAGTTCTCAAGAAATATTTTGTTTGTTTCATTTGTAAAGGTTAAAATATATTTTGCGCTGCTGAATACTTTTGGGAATTTTTTTTTTTTAATGAAACAACATTTTGTTTTGATCATATATATATATATATACACACACACACACACACTGATCACAAACTAGCTTATGCATGTATATTACACATATAAATATACAGTAGTCAACATTCGAAGTGGATCAAAATCTTTCATCAAAGTTCTCCTAAGACAAGAATAGGTATTGTTTTTGATTTTAGGACAACTTCAATGAAAGGTTTTGATCCACTTTGAATGTTGACTACTGTACATGCACTCTGTGATTTACAAATCTGCCACATCAGTCTAATTATCTTGATTTCAATTCTGGCTGACATCAATACTAGCAGAAAATTTATATTCCATTATATTTGACACCTCTATGTATTTTTGCTTGTCAATCTTGTACCTCTATGAGCATCGCCCTCTCCGTTTTCATGACTACTTCCAGCAGAGGTTTCACTAGTGTCTGAGGAGCAGCTGGTATCAGGTGGAAGAGGTTTATAATGGCTGAACAGATCCTCATTTCCTGCAGAAGTGAATAAAGCAATGCATCACAGTGACTGTTAGTGATGACCAGCTATGGAAAACCAAGTGTACCTCCTGTAATATATAATCAACAGTGACAAGTTAAGGAACATCTGCAGGAAAGTCAGAGTGGCAGGTTGGTTCCTAAAAACATCATAGATCCATAGGACATCATACGGTAGCAGGTTTGAGAGGGACCACCTCAGAAATGTGAAACGTAGGGGTCAAACACAACACCACAGACACAGAGATACGGTTACAAAGACTCCACTAGCACATAGTAACCACGAGCACAATGAGAGCGGAGCCAGTGAAGACCCCACAGCAGGCCGCCATCTCACCTCTACACCCTCCATGGCAGGCTGCGCCAGAACAGGAGACAACAAACAATCAGCAAAGCAGTGTGGGTAATGAGGAGATGGGTTCATGTAAATGGTGGTGTGTGCGATTCTGTGCAAAGCAATCCCTCTAGGTTGCCTACTTTTGCAAAGGTCAAAAGAAATGTGAAGTTTAAAAAAAAGAAGCTTTTTCGGAATTGAAATGGGCAGTTGGACTCCATCCGCTGATTTTGAGAAACTCTGCATGGGAGTCCTCAGTACTGATTAATTAGCAAGAAGGGCATACAAAAATATGGGTGTCAGGTTCAAAGCACTAAATGATGCATAACTGCAAAACCAATGATTGTTGCTAAAATGAAAATTTTAATAATTATCTTGAAAACAACAAGTAACAATAATGTTCAAAGGTAACCTAAATACTTGCAATAATATTTTATACAGAACATACACTCAGACATGGTTTGCATTTAATAAAAAATAAAGAAAATCTAACCTACTATTATAATCTAATTTTTTGCATTAAGATTTTCAGGACTATTCTTACTTGTGATTTGGTAAGAGAGCATTTTAATATAATGTAAGTGCAGTATTGTGCCCGATAATGATGCCAGTATCACTAAAAACACCAAAACTTGAATTTTACATCAAATGTCATGCATTTTTACCAATTCAACATTTTAGTCCTACAAGCATGCAAAATGTATTATTTTTTTTCCAGGGGTAAAACACGAACATCACTCATTTTGTTGTAAATCTGAAAAAAAAAATAAAAATCCCTTCGTACAGAATGCCACAGAGAACAAGACACAGTCTTCATAATCCCTGACTGCATCTTCGCACTATATTTGGGACACTGTCAAGATATTTTTACACTGAGAAAATAGTTTGCTGAGGAACAAACCCAGTACAGAAGCAGCGCCCCAGCATGGGCTTATCCCAGTATATGCTCTCATGAAGCATAAATCTGTATGTTCTCCCTGAACTGACCTTCTTTTTCTCTGTATGACTAAACTAATCTTCTGGAACTAGCATTCTGAATGCCCCCCACCCTTCCAACCCTGAACCCGACTGACCCCACCTCATTGTCATGTATGGCTGGTCATTCTGTCCTCGTTGTAAGAATATTAAGAACTGCAGGAACAGAGGGCCAATTTGCATGTAATTATAATACATTTTAGAGAAAGGCAGGGCGTGAACAAGACAGAAAGAATGGCAGCTCGTTTTGAAGCGTCGAAACAGAAAGCCTTTCTCCTCTTCTCACCTTTTCCTACTCTACAAGGTTATCTGTCCAACAAGATAACAAGGATCCAGAACTCTGAGGCTCGTTACTTAGGCGGCCTGGGGGTGGATGGCGCCTAATTAATCATTGATTGTAATATGGCCACTCACAGAGTCTGAGCAGGCTGATCCAGGCTGGAGGAGAGAGTCCAGTTCAGAGAGCTCATCTCAGCTCCCTGCATCTACAGACCCCTTCCACTCATTGAGATATAACGAGGCTGCCGACCTTGTACAACAAATAATTCAACAGATATTAAAACAAGCTTATACTCACACTGCCATCACTACGCTGACCTCCTTTATGCGTGATCACCACCACCTCCATCCATTTACGCAGATGTTGCTGCAAGAGCAGAAGAAACACTGAGAGAGAGTCTGTGTGCTTGACTGTTTGAATTCTTTGAATTGTATAGTGAATTTGAACTGTTAAATGGTGTAATCTTATGAAGAAAAGTTAAAATATCTAAGAAATAACAGGGAAAATAACACACAAATACATATACCTATATATATATATATATATATATAGAGAGAGAGAGAGAGAGAGAGAGATATTATATAGATATAATAATAAAATATTACTTAATACTTAAATTTATGTTATAACAATAGATAAATGCCCTTTGAGAAGCAAATAGAATATTACAACGATTTCTGAGGGATCATGCAAATAATAATGCTAAAAATTCAGTTTTGAATTCACAGGACTAAATTACATTTTTAAATAGATATAATTTTATATAGTACTTTTATAAATGTTTAAAAACATTTGAATAGAAGTGTATACACAAAATAATGTTTTTGTTACATTTAAATATATTACACTTAAATACTTAGCATCTGATTTGGTGCTGATGGGTATCTTTATCATCAATGGTGACTTGTCCTTACCATCATTTGGTCACAGAATTTGTCATTGAAGGAGTTGGGGAAGAGGCGAGTGACAGATGTTAGTCTGTTGACCACATTGAGCGTCAGACTGCGATAGTCTCCGAGCATCATCAGCAGGGGCCGCATGTGTGTATGGATTTGATCCACCTCGATAGTAGCCCCCTCTAAGAACTGAGAAACCCATTTGAACATGAAAATACACTCAGACTTCAAAGCATATATACAGCCATTAAACAGCCTAATAGAGACAGCTGCTTTTACATGCCCTACAAGGAAGACTACAAGATAATAGCATCTTAAAACCCTGTTTTTCGCTACTGTCCTGTCAATTCACAGGAGCAGAAAAACTCTAAACCCAACGCAAAAAGAAAGGCCACGCCAGCCTTCTGCAATGAGACGATGCATCACGGCCAAATTCATTTTCCTCTCAGCCTGTTTCACTCCATCCTGTATTGATCTTTTCAGGCAAGACTCATTAGAGGCAGCAGGGCAGAGGAAGAGTGTGCGGAAGAGACTGAGAGATAGGAGAAAGGAAATGAGGCTTGTGGAGGAAGAGGGCTGACCTTTCTCATGCAGGCCTCTCCAGCCTCCTGGAGCTCACTGTTAGTGGAGTTGAGGGCCTTGAAGAGGGCGGCAATGATCTTCTCTCGGGACTGGGGAAGGTAGTTACAGGCCGCCAGGGCATCTGAACAGACACACAATCACAGAGATGTACAATAATGCCCTAATATTCAGTAGATATTTTTCATTTTCTTGCCAGATATGTGGCAGAGACCAAAAACATTTACATTTATCGGTATGTGAAAGGGTCAAACAACAGATCATTCTGCCAAGACCTAGTGAGCTGTCTATGTAGGCAGCATATTGAGGTACCTCAGGCACACTACAAACAGAAAAGTAGGAAGTATGATATCGCTTCATTCTAAGATATCAAACCTTGAAGGCAGCATTCAACATATCCTCAGCAGAAATTGCAATGCCCATTAAAATATGAAGCAGAACAACTGTTTTCAACAATAAGAATATTTCGTAAGCACCAAATCAGCATCATTTCTGAAGAATCATGTAACAGATGCAGTTCACATCACAGTTAAAAAAATAAAAAATAATAAAATCTTTATTTTAAATTGTAAAAATATTTCAAGAGTGCTGTTTTACTGTTTCTTTGAGTCATTAGAGATTAATGTAGCCTGGTCTTAAATCTAATTAATCAAGGCCTACTTTACCTTAGCACTATGCTAACAACAAGCTTGCAATCAACTTTGTGTGGAGGCTTATTTGTACACAGAGTTGCTGCCTATGTAAATTCTTCCAAATCAATCGCTTATCAGGATCCATTTCAGTTAGCGTGCTGCCTTAGAAGGAGTGTGCCTGCCTATGTAGGCAAAAATCAGTGAGGCAGCTCACTAGATTTTATAAGAGAGCCTATATATAGTTTCTTGTATATGCATGAATAAAAAAGTAGCACATACTGAGAGCAGCAATGCGCAGCGGCACCAGAGAAGGAAGGCTTTTATAACAGGGCAGCTTCATCAAAGCAGCATCCTCAGCTTCACACAGGTTCAGCAACTGTGTCAAATCAGAAATACTGGAGCTCAGAGAAGAAGCATATGGTGCATAAACACATTGTTGATTTCATATTACTCGCTTAAAAATAGAAAAGTTTCAGACTGACCTCTGTGTAAAAGACTTTGTGCTCCACCACATTGAGGTCCATGGTGAAGAGGCGGGGCTGTAGGGTGGTGCAGAAGGTGTTGCCCTCCATAAGCCCGATTTGAGCGTTGGCGGGCTGATGTCGCAGAAGGTGTTTCTTTGGAGGAACCATGTCCTGCAGCACCTGGAGGAAATAAGGAGAGTTTTAAACTTTCCCTGAATAAAGGAAGGAAGCTCACTGACGGAATGTTACTTCCATGCAAGAGTTAACAATAAGATAGCTGTGTGATAGCCCTGGGCTTGTGCTGATAAAGTTGCTGAACGGTCACTTGGCCAGCGTAGCATTATCAAAACGTACAAAATGTAAGCATGTAAATGTAAGAATGTTTCTGTGAAATACTGTGGCTATGAATTGTGCTGCAACATAATATTAAGCAGGCTGACAGATTATGTTGTGTAAAAACAAAAATGCTTGTCAAATTGGGGTATTATATTTTTTCTGGCAAAATCTAGCTATTTAAAAACAAACAAAAGTTAAAATGTAAAATCAATGTAACTGTAAAATGAAAACACTGATATTTAATTTGATTTTAATGTAAAAAATTTAAAAAAAAGTTTCTATTTTAGCAAGGAAAATGTAAAAAAATATATATAAATGTAATATACATTTTTAACCATTTTAATAAAATTTTAGTTGTAAATTGTTTCTTTATTAAGAAAGAAAACATAAATGAAATCTAAATTAATGAAGTTCATACTGAAGTTCATTCATTCAAGAACTTCAGTAATAAATATTTTTCTTCTAGCTTCTTTTTGTTTTTAAAAATATAAATGTATCTTTTTAAATAGTGTTAGTAAAGATGTTGGCAAGGCAAGTAAAAATCTGACCGGGTCAGCAAAGAAAGTCCTGCCACAGTCCTTATTATCGCATAAAAAAATTTAATAAAACCCACTCACTTCTTTATGAGGCTCCATGATGATGGTGACGCTCTTGCCTGTGACTTGAGCCAGCACCTGCAGGGAGTGCATGGCCTGCTTGCGGACAGTGGAATTGGGGGAGGTGACCTCCCGTACCAGGTCATGAGTCACCAGATGGAAAGATTTATCCTGAGCAGACAGAAGCTCCTCTGTCTTCTCCTCATCCTTAAGAGGAGTGGCACAGCGCATCAACAACTGCTCCAGTGTGGTCTTTGCCATTGCAACTGCGCCATTAGACACCTGTAAGGCATTATGGGATTCAGAAGTTCATATAAATAGCCTAAACAACAATGATTTCTAACGACGAAAATGTTTGTACCTCTCCTGTGAGGTCCATCATGACAAAGAGCAGAGCTTTGAGGAAGGTCAGCTGGTTCTGCAACACCCAGATCAGAGGAAGCCTCTCCATCAGGAACTTAATAGACACCACTCCACCCAGCTTAGCATACCAGGCCTGCTCATAACAGCATGCGCATAGCCGCTCCACAATGTAGGAGAACAAAGGCAGCTGGCATGCCTGAAGAAAGAATCATACTGAGTTTCAAAAGAAGAACTTTCACGTGGAATCCAGAAAGAAAAAAAGTTTATTGGAAAAATAAATTTCAAGAAAAGTCCTCACCCTTTCCTTGGATCCCAGGATAATGCTGGCAACATCAAAGATAACAGCAAGTGCTACTTCCCCAATCTTGCACAGCTCCTTTTCCTCATAGGCCATGCAGATGGCAATGGCGTCGATCAGCACGAGGGGGTCCATGCCTTTGGAGCCATTCTCTTCACTGTGAAACATAGCCGTGCTGGGTTGGCTGCCGGACTGGTAGCATGGCAGCAAGAAGGGACCTAGGGCAGAAAAGTGATGTGAAGATCTGAGTGCACTTTGAAAGTTTCGAAAACAGACAGAAAATAAAAACACACAAAAGTATTTTAATTGCATATGCTTAAAGCCAAGCAAAGCCTCTTGTTTTCTATGTCTCTGCTGCCAGTAGTGTTATCCTTCAAGCGTTTGGGGAATTTTTCACAGTATAATAGTAATATTACTAGAGTAAGTAATTCTTTATAATATTTAAAATGTAAATTTAAATTAATATTTAAAAAATATATTATTTCAATTCATTTTGAAATTAATTTTGCAAACTCAAAAGTAGAAAGAAAGATTTTCTGAACCATAGGTCAATGAACAGACAACTATTCAATCCACTGTCACTCACTGGTTCTTTAAAGACCTTTCAAGAAGTGTGGCATTTGCGATACTTAAGCTGAGCATTAATATATAAACATAGAATTTTATTTATATTTTATATATTTTATTCATAGGTCTTTGCAGGGTAACGACAAAAGAATTAACAATTAGTGACAAAATTTTTATTTTTGGGTGAACTATCCCTTTAACCTAAATCCTTGTGTAAGTGAACACCTCAGGTCATGTAAAGACTTTGCTTCAATATAGATAACATTAGCAAAGAGGTAGAAAAATTCCTCACCGCACTGCTGAGCAACTGCCACCATAGTGTAATGGCGGATCAAGCTGGCAACGAAAGGCAGAGCGCTGGGCCTGAGATCCTTGATGACCGCTGACATGAATGCCCCCGTCAGGGCCTGCTCGAATGTCCTGCGTGCCGGGGTGTCCTGGGCTTTGTACCGGTGGGAGATGATCACGTTAGGGATCCACTTCTCTGTGAAGCTGTCGAAAACCAGCAAAGGGATTTAGCTCATTTTTCGCATCACATCCACAAACTTGCTCCATTACATGTGCCTGAGGTTGTATAACCCAATCAGGCGATTTGATTTGATTACCGAGAATAAAAGGCTTTTTGTGTTTGGACAGCTGAGCCCCATGGGAGTCTGGCTTTGTGTCTGGCTGACATTTTGTCTCATGTTTGGTTATTTATCCCAGCTGATAGCAGCACAGTGATGGAGTGAGTGTTTTATCCTTCCTCAAGCCTGTGTTCTATAATGCCAAAGCCAGTAGCAGTGGTGATGGATCGCTCCATTTCATTATCGCTATTTAAAAGGCTTGGCTTAGGGAGAGGACTGAGCCGAAAAGAGCGGTCAGATCAATTCAAATTCATAACGCTGCCACTTGAATAGGACTCAATTATCCGGCCTGGCATTTGCGATATTAAGAGGGCATTCCGCCTTCTGAAAAAGGCCCCTTTCATGATGACCAGCACAGTGTGCCACACTGAAAGAGGGAGAGAGGATGTCATGAATCAAGACATCTGACAGCGGCAGAGGCTCTCCTCCCATATAACTGACACTTGGTTATTTCAGAGGGGGACCGTATGACTGGCTTTTGGGGTAAACAGATAAAGTACAGTCAATTAGCCTCAGCGTGGAGATCAATGGCTCTGTTATGTGACCCTCCTGCCCAGCCAGTAGAAACGGCTCTGAGTAATTAGCCCTTTGAACACTGTAGACAGTGGCGGCCAGGCTGGATGAGGCCCAGAGGAGCTGCAAACATAGCAAAAACTGTGAAAAATGCAGAGGCAGGTTTAAGCCTCACATAGCATGGGAATAGGGCTGCAACTAATAGCTATCAATTATCCCTCCAATTAATAAGGTTTTTAAAAAGCCAAAAGGTGTTTTCTGCATTTCTCAAAAAATTAAGGTCTATAAAAACAATATATCCTTTGGATGCATCTATGTAGGCTTTAAAACAAATAAAAATCACCAAATAGGAAAACAAAGCAGGTTTCAACTCCCGTTTTAGATCACTTTCAAGCACTTTTCCCACAGGAGTTCAGCTGTGTCCTCCACTGTATTTTCTATCCAATGCACATATAGTTGATCAATAATCAGATGTGTTAAAAAAAAAATAATGAGATTATAGATTTTACGAATATTAAGGAGTTGTTGCATCCCTAATCAAGAACTTAGCGGTCAGTGTCATGCCTTTCACACCAAATGTAAACAATTACCCTGAGATTTTTAATGGGATAAATATGATGTCATATTGAGCTATTTATTGCTAGTGCATGATGTATTAAGTGGATTTCTTACTTGGGATGAGCGAGGAGCTGGTAAAGGGCATGCTTGTTGTCCTCCAGGCTGGTCATGGCAACCAGGAAGCATTTGATCACCTCCCAGGCCTGTCGTCTGTAATACGGCTCAGTATTGGCACTCTTCAGGCAATCCAGTGCAGTCTCTATAGCCTAGATGCACAATGAGAACAGTGTTAAACGTTACTTGACCAAATGAACACATTAAAAAATAAAATTAAACCACTTCATGCCTCATATTAACAACCCAAAAATGAGTTCATCACAAAATAGCATATGATTACATGCCTCACACATAATTTTTATTCAAGTTATGTTGCACATTTATACGACACTAATCTCCCCCGCTTGAGTGAAATTTTCTGTGATGACACTTAAAGACCCATCATACATTAAAACATTCTGCAGTGATTAGATACCTCTTAAACCCTTAAATTATAAAGAGACAAGCTAAAGTGGCAAGACACGTCGAGGGAGAAGATGAGCTAATTAGTAAGATTCAAGGATAGAGAAGGCAGCTTGCCACAGAAAGGGCTGTCTGAATGAATTATCGCCAAAGACAGCGTGACCACTGACAGCCATGCAGGTCATTTCAAGAGAGAAAACCCAAAACTGGCTCTTAATACTCATGTGCTCTTGGAAAAGGTGAAATAAATGGCACACGGGTTGAGAAAAAGGGTCGTACCTGGTAGTACACCACTGTTTTACAATTCCTGGGGGTCTTGAGCTGTTCTTGCCTTGTTGAGACATTATTATAAATGTCACATAACCTTGTACACATGTTCTATTCCCAAGAGGTACCTCCACACAAACTATGTCATTTTTCAAACGCCCAAGGCCTCTACAGCGGAGGCCTGGCCCCTAAAAATGTGTGTGTTCCATATATAAGTGTGAGGTTTTGGGAGTTTTTCCCTCATGTTAAATTGTTGCTCCTCCTCAGCAGGGTTGAGCAAATTAATCTAGGAACCCCTGGTGATGGACTCTGACACCATGTCTGAATGTTTCAACGTTTAATACCATGATGCTTGTAAATCAGACAAATATGGGCAAAATTAATCAAGCAAGAGAGACCATCAGCTCTGATAGCAGCGCAATCTGTCTCTAACTGGAGAAGATTCACAGAGAACTTTCTTGAGCTACGCTGAATTAGCTCTCATTTACAAGCGTCTGGGTTCCTGGAGAGAAGGAACGAAGAATGGCTTCATATTAAACGAGAAGACGGTTCAGATCGGCTGGCGTCCAAATCAAAGCGTGCTTGGAAATTTCTACACATATTGAAACAAGTGTGCATGTTTTGAGAGTGAAGGCTGGTCCTATGGGGGACAGAATGAGTTGTTGTCTGTCTCGATCCAAACACATCACTGGGCTCCGGGCGGCTTCAAACAGCAGCTGCCGCCTGTGGCAACCACAGGGCGCATGCAAATGAAATTAAGCAGCGATGGTGCAACGGCGGTAGCATCCATCTTTGTGGAGTGAACACAATTACAGAAATGACAGTTTGCGTTTTCCCAAGCAGCGACGAGCAGCAGGAAGGGCCATTAGCTGGAGTAAATAATCCCGTCTGCACAGCAGGGAGAGATTGATTAGAGGGGGGGTGGGGAGGAGGGAAGAGATGAGCACAGCTTACAGCCTGATGATCTATTTAATTACCTGGGGAAGACGAAGTCTTTCTGCACACTCTACACTTTGACAAGGATTCATTACATGACAAGAATCCCTCTTCTAACCCCTCAACCTCCCCACCCCCTTTCACACACATATTGAGGGCAAATTGACATATGAAAGGAAGTGGATTCATTACTGTTTATTGAGATTGCTCTCGAGCAAACCAGAAAGCGCCGTTTCTGTATGCCATGGTGGCAGCATTTTAAAAAACAAGACATAACCTCTTACAGTTCTTTGAGAGTCCTTAACGACAAACCAAAGACGTGGATTAATCTCAAATCAACCTCAAACTCACCTGAAACTTTTAACAGCACTGAAAAGTGAAGTGAAGGGACTTGTGAAAAAGTTCTATATAATATATAGTCAGTAATTTCCTATTAAAGATGTCATTTGAAGCCCAAAGGACAAAATCTTAAAGATTGCACTAACCACTCTTTTCCTCGAAATTAAGTAAAACTGGTGAAGCCACACTTAATCTGCTGTATGGTTTGCAATACTCAAACTGACTTTTTTGTTGCTTTTTTGACACACAAAAGGCCAACACATTAATTTTTTTCACCTAATAAAAACTTCTTATGGGTTTGGAACAACATGAAGATAAGTACATGGACAACAACTACTTTAAAGTGGACAAGGTATGTAGCAATATTAAAAATTTCTTGAATTTATTAGTTTGGTTGGGGTGATTTTGCATCTCCACAGAAAACTAAAATGATTTTAAAATGGCTGCATTTAAATTATTTTTTCCTAAATTATGTAACAAATATCTTCATCACCCATGTAATGAAATCTCAATGCTAAAATAACATAGTAAAGCTATGTAAACAAATGTAAAATGTTGTAATTTTACTTCATAATATACTTTAAAAGTACAGTACTAACATTTACATTTTTAATTAAGTTTTTTATTTTAACATTTTTTAAATCAAATAAATGCTGGTCTCAGAGTGAAGCATGGCACTGTATTTATTCACACCCCTTCAACATTTCTCACATTTTCACAGTTTATTTGCTATGGTTTAGAAAATAGCAATAAAATATGACAAGAACTGTATCAGAACAAATTAATCTTGATAATGTTAGAAAACTCTGATAGAAAGGTATATAATTAATTAGGCTGAATAGATGTCAACTGTTAAATTAAGTACACAATTAGATAATACCACTTTAGATCAACCAATTAACAAACAATGCTTAATTCTGTTGAGTCTGTGATGTGAAAAGGTCACAACAGTAATTAAAGGAAAATAAACTCTTAAGCAAAACATGGTCTGGTCAAAGTGTGAATAATTTCGAATTGTTATCAATTCTACTAGTAGTCCACTGTATGAAGACGTTTTGGGTATAATATGTAATTTGGGTACAATTTACTTTCCTATCATCACATAAATCAACTAAAGTAATTTTATCTGGTGTCCAAATCATTTTGATTTGACCATACATTACACACACAAACGAAGACAGTGACACCGTTCATTCTGAAACATGCAGAGAACATATTTAATTATACTGCAGTCTTGGTTTTAACCCAATATACTATGCTACAAGGTACCGCATATGTCATGCATTGACAACACAATAAGATGCTGCTTGTATGAGGATGATCTAAGCATTACCTTTTCCATGGGAAGCTGAATGGAGGCTTTGCAGTCTGTGAACTCTGCCTTGATGCTGGGGCCTTGAACTTCGGTCACCACATACTGCAGCTTCTGGGACTCCTTCAACATTTTCCGGTTACTTCCTCCAAATTTGCCCAGTACCCGGTAAGCAACATGGGAGATGGTCTCTGCAGGGTTACGAAGCGTGCGCCACAACGCCTGTTTAAAAATGCATCAAGAAAAACATTTGAATCATCCATCAGGCCTCAGTCAGGGCTAAGGTGAAAAGGTCAGAGGTTTCACCTGCATCAGTTCAGCTCGGACTGGCTGAATGTGGTCATACAGAAAGTCAGGCTGTAGGTTGTCCACACAGAGCTCCAGTGTGCGTAGGCCCTGACTGACCAGAGTCTGGGAACCGTTGAGTGCAGACACCAGTGGATCCATGAGCATGGGCAGGTATGGCAAAAGAGAGCTCAGCCGCACAGGGACAGTAAGACACAGCTCCACAAACAGATCCTTCATGTGCTGCTTATGGAGGCCACTCTGCAGCATGTTCAAACCTAAAAGATACACAAAGAACCAATACTCAAGGAGGAATTTATATAGTGACAGACATGTCTGTTCATTATTTTTTAAACTGAAAATATGAGAAGAGCTGATCCTCATTTATTTTGCCACCCCCACAATGCATCATATGGTTAGCTGAACCTAATTTGTTAGATTTGTTATTATTATATTTAGCTACACTATTACCCTTTTAGAATTAACAGAAAAAGCACTGGGTTTGGTTAAGAACCGCTACAGTTAGTGATCTGACTCACCTTGCAGCAAATTAGGCAGCAAAGGCAGGAACTCCTGGTACAAGAGATCATGGCTGCCTCCCCCTATTGAGCGGAACAGGGCCCTCAACAAAAGGAAGTAGTTATAGGGCTCCTTAGCAGTCTGAGCCAGCTCCATGGAACTGTTCACTATTTTATGAAGGTGAGGCTTAAAAAAATAAAAATTAAAAGAGATTCAATACATCGTTGAGAAGAAAAATATAAACTATTTTTTCAGTGTAAAGTAAGCACAACTGAAGTGAGCAAAAGCAATATAATGATATATTAGCCGAGCTGCTTGACTGACATACATTCAGACATGGAGAATTTTATAAGAAATATATTTATTGGTATAGATGGAAATAACAGACACTTAAAGTACCATTGAAAGTTTGGAGTCAGTGCAGTTTTCTAAAATGTTTTTCAAAGGGATCTCTTAAAATACAGTAAACAAAAATCAGAAGCCAGTGTGATGGGATCCAAATGTAAAAATCTTTAAACGTTACTTTTGATATATTTAATGCATTCTTGCTAAATAAGTATTAAGTAAGAAGTATTCATTTTAAACTTCTGAATGGTAGGGTATGTGTGTTTGAAACAATACAGTGAGAAGTCAACTGCAAATATTAACTTTAAAAAAAAAATTAAAAACACTGACACTCAATATAAGAGGATAATTTCAGCGGGCAACAAGATCAATGGGAAGTGAGATACAGAAACCTTTTCCGCTCCACTATTTCAACAGTGACCTTCACTTTGGTCTTTCCTGTCAATCTGAGGCACAAGTGTCATTTCTCATCAGAGGAGCTGACAAAACGCATTAAAATTAATGCAGCACGGCTACTGGCGCTGAGGCGTTAGACAGCACAGTGTCATCAAAGCTTGGAGTGTGTGAGCGATCCCTCCGTCCAATCACTCTGAAAATATTCTGATTTACCTACTCAACTCTCTAAATAAGCAGCTTAGCCAACTAAAAGACAAAAAAAAGCCACAATTTGCTTTATAAACCTGCATGTGCATAAGACACAACACTCACCTTGAGCATCTGCTCATTTTCAGCAGCGAAGAGAGACACTGAGCCAAAGACCAGTTTGAAGAGTTTGAGATAAAGGTTTGATAACTCTACATTGGAGCCCATTTCAGGTAGACGCTCCAATAGGTACTCCACCAAAATGGTGGCAAACAGCGCAGAGGTGGTCAGGTTGGCAAGGAAGGAATTTGCCACTATCTGTTGAAGGATTGAACATTCATATCAAATCAACAGTCAATAATTCTGTAGAACAAAGATTCAATGTCAAGTGATTTCTGCAGTGAACAAAAACTTCCAGTACCTGTAGGGCATAGTTTTTGGATATGCGTTCCACCATGTACGGAACAGTGGTCTGGAAGATCTCTTTAAAAGTGAGGGGGTTCATCATGGTGAAGACTCCTGCGAAGTGCTCCAAAACCTCCTTCTCCTCTTTCATCCGCACTGTCTGACAGTTAGCCACACGAACATACGTCTGACCATTGCCAGCAATCTGTACCTAGCCAAAAGGGGGTTGGCTCTGTGATAAGCTGTAAACTTCAGCTCTCGGTATCAAGTGCGCTCGAATAAACCAACTTTATTAAGTTCTGAACATAATATGACTTTCAGATTTAAACACCTCAGCTATTGTACCAGAAAGTTTTTTAGTAAGTCTGTGTAAGGATTTTGGTGTGGCAATTTGCACTGATCAGTGGACGGTCGTACCTGGTAGATGTCCAACGCCTGCATGGCATATTTGACCAGCTTGATGTAGATTTGTGTTTCTTTGGGTTGGAGTTGCTTGTTGGGAATGAACTGTGCCTCTGTAATACAACAATACCAAGTTGAGAATATTCAAATGGAAATGCTTAACAGAATTAGCCCTTTGAGCTAATGCTTAAGCCTTTGAGATGCTTCAAACTTCAACAGTCCAGACAAAAAGAAAATGTAATTAATGTAATTAAAGCTCCAAGCAGTGATGACAGGGCCTGCACAGCAGGGCTCACCACCTCCAGTGGCTTCATGAAGACAGGGAACAGTGAGCAATATGCATTTATAAAGCCAAATATAGAAATAATATGTAAAAGTAATTTATATGTGCTAAACTTCCTGTTGTCAGCAGGTTACACTATAACGATAACTGAATATGTGTGTGTAGATCTTCTCAGGTCAGGAGTCTTACCAAACATGTGAAGTTTGGGTCAGATCGGACATTGTATGGCTGAGTTATAACAACTTCCTGTTTCATGGCGAAACATTGAAATTTTCCAGGGCCCCACGGAGATGCCCTTCAACGAAAACTCTATATCTTCACAATTTAACATAGCAAAGTCCTTTAGTTTATAATGACAAAATTTGGCGTTGATCTGAATAAAACTCTGGGAGGAGTTTGTTAAAGTGTGACGCCTGAAAAAATTACACAATTTGCTGAGATTATTAAAAATAACCGACTTCCTGTTGGCATTCGGATTTTGCTCCAAGAGACTTTTTTGTAGGTAAGGGTGTGCTACATGTGTGTACCGATTGTCATAACTAAGTTAAACTTAGCAGGAGGGGCACTTCTATGAATGTAAACGGGTGGTGCTATTGAGCCATTTTGTCACATCCACTTCTGAAACTTATACCAGATGTCTATTTTCGCCACTTTTGAGGTGTGTGCAAAGTTTCGTGACTTTTCGAGCATGTGAAGGGTTTCAAAAACCTGATCCATTCGGCAACAGAATAATAATAATAATAAACAGAGCAATTCCAAGAGGGTACGTCACGGCACAGTCTAAAGCCTCTCTCACCTCCAGGAGCTTTACAAGAAGTGATGCCCCATGTGATGGTTTTCACTCCGCACACAAGAGTCTTCACCAGACTGCGACAGTCGGACACCTGGAAGGTCTGTTTGTCCTCCTTGTCCCCAGGTCGATCAAAAGGTGTGGCTGGTGGTGGTGCGGGGGTGACAGGTGTTGGGGGTGCAGGTGGAGGTGGAGGTAAAGCGGGTGTAGTTACAGTAGGGGTGGCTGGGACTCCTGGTAACGCCCCTGGGTCCACCACCCCCATCTCCGATTGAGGTTTGCACTTTTTAAAGATAGATACCAGCTGGTACCGTGCAATGGTGTGGAACTTCAACACAAAAACCTGAGAATAGAAAACACATAATGTCAGATCCGTATTTTTGTACTTTATAAATACATTTACATGTGGCCAGTCATGTATCTTATTGTAATTAAAATCACAGCATAGTTCACACAGGCTAAAGCGGCAGTCTACCTCACCTCCAGCATTCTCATGAGAATGTCTCTTCCGTTTCCATTCTCCTGTTCGCTCTTTGATCGGATGCAGTCTACAAGGTTTAGCAACAGCTTACAGGACATGGTTTGGATACTGCTGGGTAGGGACTCGTCGTCAATATTCTTAGCAAACAGTTGCACAGCCAGAGAGAGGTCCGTCAATGGGAGGTTCTGTCTAACATGGTGCACCAGGTCTGCTAGCGTGCTGTATGCCAAGGGCCTGAAACATCAAGTTAGACAACAGAATCTAAGCTTTCTAGAGGATTTCTGTTAGGTTTGTGGCAAAACTAAAACTTCTCAGTGGCAATTTTCAATACCATGGTAATGTTCACTATTGGCAAATGACTGCGTTTAACCCTTCAAGTTTAACTGCATTTGCTCATGCACAAAGGTAAACAGCCATTCAAAAGATTTTAAGTCTCCAAAGCTGCATCTATATGACCTACAGTAAAAACAGTAATATTTTGAAATAATTGAAGTTTTTAAAATTTGTTTTACATTTTAATTTTAAAAAATGTAGTTTATTCCAGTGATGGCAAATCTGAACGTTCAGCAGCTATTACTCCAGTAAAGATCATTTCTTTATTAAGATAATTTCATATAAATCATTTCATATTACATTTTTAGATTATTAAAAATTATTTTTATGAACAAAGTGGTAACACTTAATTTTGTTACACATTACATGTGCTTTCTATTACAATAACAATTAATTATGCATAATTACATGCAAGTAACCCTATCCATATAGAAAGTACATGCAGTTAATAACTGCACTGTAACAAAAACACCTTAAAATAAAGTGAAACAAAGTTCATTAGAACATGTATCTGAAACAGGAATCGTCTGTAACTATACAAATGACACTTTCAATCAACTTAAGGAAATCCTTGCTAAATAAAAGTTACGTTTATTTGTTTCAAAAAACTTTTTGAAGCCAAACTTTTAAAAAGAAGCATAGCTACATTTTATTTTAATTTTATAGTGCTATTGACTTATTACAGATATTCCTACTCCTGTTGTGTGGAACCTCCAGCCTGAAATTGATCAAAACCAACCCTCAAAGAACAAATAGCTCTCAACCCTGGCTAATAATAATATCTTGGGTCGATACTTGGGGGATTTCAGGCAAAGTTTCAGAATAAACGACACTAATGGCTTTGACAGATTTTGAGTCCTGCCAAATTTGCCTGCTGAAGGCTGATGGAAGCCGTGGATGAAAGAGGGGTGGCGTTGGCAGGCATATGACATCTGGGGCAGGGAGGCAGACAGTGGGCAATGCCAGGACAGCCTGGCACATAAAGATGGGCACCTGGATCTCTTCTGCCTAGTGGGGCAACTCAGCTCAGTCACGCATCATTAACAATCAATTTTGATATCAAGAAATCAAGAAATGGCAATAAAATGAACATTTATTATTATTATGGCTCCAATCCAAAATCTACTCAGCTACCTTGCTGTCT
Organism: Enteromius radiatus; assembly: GCA_032357445.1. Taxonomy (NCBI): domain Eukaryota; kingdom Metazoa; phylum Chordata; class Actinopteri; order Cypriniformes; family Cyprinidae; genus Enteromius; species Enteromius radiatus. The sequence continues at coordinate 4,562,067 of JAUCMS010000019.1, read as the reverse complement.
ACATAGTCAACTGCCTTCTAAGTAAGCAATAAAATGACTAACTCATAACCCACTACAAATAAAGTGTCTCTCTCAACATTTTATTCATTCTACGTTGACTGTGCATGTGCAACATCCTATAGGTCCTGTACTTGAAACGGAAATGATTAGTTTATCTCCCGAGTCTTCATTGCTATATCACGATGTTACATTATGAACAAATGACTCAAACTAATCAATTCTGTTCCCTGTAGAGACTCTATAGTGTGAGAGGTGACATAAGAACAAGCAACACCTAGTGATGTGAACAAACAGACTGCACAGCCTGCAGACCTACCTAAGCACTGGAACAATTTCTGTTACATAGAATTTGGACTTTCTGAAATACAATTTTGATTTATTTAAAATGTGATCAGTGTTTCTGTAAATGCGCTGAGGAATTAGGATATTAACTTGTAGAGAAAAGATTCAGAGATTCAAAGAAAAGAGTCAGTAAAATGATCCAAACTTCCCATGATGAGTTTGTATCACCACTGAATACCAAGTGCTATTGGATTATTTTTAGTTAGATTGGACGATAATGGAAACTGAATTTGTGTATTCTCTGATGTTACATTTAACCTTAAAGTTGGATTAAAATCACTAATAAACCTTAAAAGCACTAATAATTTAATTAAAAATTAAATTAAAAATAGGTTGTAGCATTTAAAACAACTGATTTAAATAATTTCATACATAACATTAAAATAATTATCAGTTTATATGCATCAGCAAATCATTTTAATAAACATCTCTAATATTACAATTCACACATTTCATCAATAAATAAATGTTTATTTATAAATCAACATATCGCTTTGCTATTTTTCAGTGGAATCTCTTCAAAATGTCTGGACACTGTATCTTAATAATCTAATTGTAATACTTTGAGGGATGGTAATTATTAATGCTATACATACATAAAATTTGATTTTATCAGTTTATTATTTCCTCTTTCTTTTCTTAATGCCCGTATCGTTCTGTTGTTGGAAGTGCAGAACTTTGCATATTTGGTTTTATGTTGTAAGTGGTTTAAATGTGAATTTAAAAAAAAAAAAAAAAAAAAAAGAAGAATTTTTTGCCAAAATGCTGCTTTTTTTTTGTTTTTTTTTTACTTAATTAGTCAAAATGCATTCTGGGATTGCCTTCTCTGCAAAGCACAGCATGTATCCCACTTTAGAATTTAGCTAAAATGAGTCATGACTGTGCTGCCTAATTTTTAAAAAGACACTTAAGTGGATCTGCAATGCCTTGTAGCACTGCCGAACTAGGCTTTGGAGGTTAAATGTGTGCCCTGCAAATTGCACAAACTGCTAATACATTAAACATAAAATTGGGTTAGAGGGGGTTAATCTGCATTCTTACCTTAGCGTTTCTCTAGCAGTGTATCCTGACCCAATGAGTATTGACTCATCGAAAAGCTTGTCCATGCATGGAATGAATTCTGCAACACAAACAGACTTTATCAGATGCCACCGCAGGCTCCGAAGCTCACCAAAACAGCTCAGGGGCCCGTGAACCATGAGATACATCAATGCTAGACCTCAACAGTCAGAGTTTCTCATCGATTCATTTAACCTTCTCTACAGGATTAATGATTTAGAAGAGTGTATCAGATTCCTCTTTCAAATGCTATTGATTGAGAGGTGAAAATCAGAGAACGTAGCCATTACATATCAAAGCGGTACCCCATGAAGCTCAGCGGTGTAATTAACACCAGATGCAAGCGCTCCTACAATAGCGAGCGCTTTGCATATCTTATTTGGGAATATCTGCCAACAATCTGCAAAGTGTTTAGCGGTGGATGACTCACGGCTGCGTAGATCTGTGGTGAGGATGTGCTTGGCAGCGATCAGCAGCTCTTTCCGCAGGTGAGCTGTCTCAGGGGGGCAGTTAGACAGCAGCTGCAACATCCCCTTCACCATCTGCTGGGAGTACTTCCCAACCAAGTCCTGACACACACACACACGTTTCACATCGACACATTAGTCACTGCTTAAACCAAGTTTAGAAAAGTTTAATAAACAGGTGGTTTGGCTACATTTCTACCTGGTAGATCCGGATAATGTAAGCCAGGAATGACAGGGTCTTGATCTGTGCGGCAATAAAATCTGCATAAAGCTCCTTGTTGAACAGCTTGTGTTGCCTGTCATGGACAGAAAGCAGCAAAAGTTAAATGTTACTACGTTAAATGTTACTACGTGTTAAATTGTACCTATGAAATCCATTTCTGTGCGTTAGTGGTGATGTAGCACCACACGCTCAATGAAATGTGAGAGGTCACTGACCGAGCCTGCGGAGACACCTGCAGCATGATGGTGTTCATGATAAGAGGCACAAACTCCGACACCACGTTGTGAATGTTCAGTTTGTACAGCTAGAGGGGAAAAAAAAAGTCCCACGGAAAAGCAATTAGTGCATTAAATAACAGTAGGGTGACATAAATTAGTTGTACATTTTTACACCATTTATAAGATTCATGCATTAAAAACAAAAATGTAGATTCTGGCTCAAAGTCAAATTCCACCAATACATAGATATAAGACACTACACCATGGCATACTTCTAAAAGCTGTATTTGTGATATTTGTGGGTCCTGCATTTTAAGCAGAAAATAGAAGTACACCTGCTGGTCAAATGCATGATGACAATATGCAGAGAAGGTGAAATAAAAGCTGTGTTTTGATTGATCTGGGCTTCGTATCAGCTGTGGACTGTCACTATGTCTCTCAAAAACATCTAATCACACCAATCGTTTTAATAAGAATGGCAGGTTTGAGAAAACAATGGATTTAGCTATAAAGTATGGGTTTCAGATGATTGACAGCACCTTTTAGAAACAAGTCAAATGTCTAAATGAGGGACGTGTCCTTTTGAAAAAAGGGTGGCCGGCGTCCAAGTCAATATTGAATGAGTGTTTGTATAGGCTCTCACCTGATACATAAGGACGACGATGATGGGCAGCTCTGCCAACACTTTGAGTGACAGCGATCCCCGAGGGATTATGGTATGCTGGAAGACAAAGAGGAGATGGATGAGGCCACTGAGAGGCTGAACCAGATGCCACTATAAAACTTATATTTTAGAACTCGTATTGATTTGCTTTGTGTTGAAAAGAATGTTTCTTATTTTTTCTTTAAGGCAACTGCACTCTAGCACCTCTTAAGCAGAAAATGCATAAGAAAGAATTCGGTGCCCTCTAGTGTCTACATATAGTAAATATTATTTGGAATACTCTGGGAAAGTAAACGGTTTACACATTTGTGTCAGCACAATATACATGTGTAACCAGGATTCAAAACATTTTGTGACTGAACGCACGTATTGTGGAAATCACAAATTCATGAGAAAAAAAATTGTTTTTGTAGTGTTAACTCTAACGATGCATCTATAACAGCAGAGAAAAACCATTTACCTGCATGTCAGTTGCTGCACAAAAATTGTGTTTTAATATTTATGAGCATGTTTTAAAACAACATAACCATCCAATAGGAAAGAAATTTTATTTTCTGCTTTAGCAATATACATTTACACACTGATGTGTTACTACCAGGTGTAAACCACTGTGATCAGATCGCACAAAACGGGTGTTAATATATGGATGCGTTAACAAAATCAAAAATTGATATCATAATAACATTAGCTTACTACTACTAGAATCCTGACAGATTTTGTTCATTAAGACAAACACAGATCAGCATTTGAACACTCAGATCTTATCAGTTTTACTTTCAGCGTCCAGGCTTATTGGTACTTAACAGTTCACTCACACAAACACACACACAGACACACAATCTTACACACAGTACCTTTTTCTGGACTAAAGCACATCGCTCTCATCATTGTGTTTCTGCTGATCATGTTTTGTCAAAACTATTCAGCTAATGAGGATATTGTACAGGTCTGCTGGAGTTTGCACTGACCGTTCGTGTCTCGCTGTCCTCACGCTCCGGTGCGGTCTTCACTAATACAGAGGTGATCATGCCCACCATTTCTGGAGAAGGCACTGTGTTTTCTGCAATAACCTGAGGATTCTCAAAGTACCTCGCCTGACAGACAGAGATACAAGTTAAGAAAACACATACTTAAACACAAACATTTTGTTGTTGTTAAAAAAAAAAAACCTTACCACTACTTTTGGCAGTTCTTTGTAAATTTGCTTCACAAAGTCCAAGAAATGATGAATCTGTAAGAGTTGGCAGGAAGACGTTATTAATAACATTTACTGAAACACAGGAAATGCAAATGCTAGTCAACATCACAGAGTGCCAGAAGGCTGCATCTTACCTCTTGAGAGATCGGCGGGCGAAACTGTTTATGCAATTCAATGATGATGCGTAAACAAATGAGCACATTCTCCTCACTTTCAATCTAAATGATGAAACACAGAGGCAAGAATCAATCAGAGCCTTTATATATATATATATATATATATATATATAAAACACACAAGATGATGCATAACAAATGTCAAATAAATTATATTCAATATTCCTTTGTAAGAAACTTAATTTTTTTTTTACATTTTCATGTTATTTGAAATGTCTCCCCATTATGTTATATTACTATAATATTACTGTTGTTTGTTAAGTTTTTTGTTAAGTCAGAATTCACACAGATCAGCATTTGGACACTCAAATCTTGTCAGTTTTGCTTTAAGTGCCCAGGCTCGTTGGTACTCACACACAAAGTACATCGCTATCATCGCTGTGTCTCTGCTGTCCCTCTTGCATGTTGTTACAAATATATTTGTATTTTGTACAAAGCTATTTTATAGAATCTTTAAATGAAAAGCTTGGAATTCAGGTAAAGAAAACTGACCTCAAGGAAGCGGAACATGACAGAAAGGATGTTCTTGGCATGAGGCCGCAGATGCTCATTAGTTGGAATTCGGTGGATGATCTCCAGGACAAGTTTCCTTAATTGCTATAACAAGAGACAAAGACGCCTTGTGTTTATTTAAATATCAGGAGTGAGGCCTCAATAAAAGACAATATGCAATATGATTTTCACAAAAAAAACAAAAAAAAAAACATGCCTGTGTTGGTTTCTCTTGAAGGAATTGCACTTCTCCATCTTGCAGAAACGTTAGGAAACGAGGGATGATGTGCTCCAAGAATGTAGAATACTGTGGTGAGGATGTGACATTCTGTGGACAAGGATTAATATTAATTAATATGAAGAAGCATCTTTTGTTTCAAGCTTTTTATAAATAAAATATAACAGCTCACCTCAAAATTCTCACTGACTTCCTGCATCATTTTCAGTTTGGTCTCATCCGCTGATGAAACAGAAAGACACCAGTAAGCAAAGACAATGCTTTCAATTAACATCGCCACTTTTTAGTTGAATAGAATAAACTCACGTGTGTTGTTGTCAGTGAGTGCTGCCACAAACTGCAGGTATTTCTTCATCAGGGTGGTCTGATCCACCACAGTGGGGCTTGGGGTGGGCACAAAAGACATGGTGGCGGCCGGGACAGACAGGATTACGCTGAATAAGGGCAGACCAGTGTCTGCGCTCGTCTCAGTAGAAATTCATGTCATCTTTAGGAGAGAAACCATAAGGGGAATGCCAATATTAGTGTATAACAGGTACAGCATCATATCAAAATGGTATTTTGACAGATGCAGCAGTACTGAATCATAACCCTATTCACACAACATGGCATTTACGTGATATTACACAAAAAAAACATAATTGTCATGTGACTTTGTAAACAACTTGACTACATCACAACTGACTAACTGAAAAGTACAACCACATATAGAAAAATCTGAGGTGAATGACACTATATTTTCTGCTTTATACCCAAATTTGGAAATAGAACTGAATTTGTTTATAACTGAAGAATTCTGCAACAAAGACGTTTCCTTGTTCATTACTGCAATGGTTATTTTAAAGGGATATGTTTTGCGCACTTGCCATTGCATTTACACCAATTGCACATATAAAATGTAATGACAAATAAATAAAAATCTCTTCCTGCTAAATTACTTACAACGTGTTTTACGCAGAGTCGTTTATAAGTTGACCTCTAGTTTAGGGAAACGGTGGGCGCGCCAAACTGCAACAACACGCCTACTGCAGTCACGCTTACTGACATGATATGATGCGCTCGAGCTAAAGTGCTAATATTAAAACCCAAATCAACCCATTTATCACAACGCCACTATTAACACAGAGACTTGTGCTTCTCGGTAAACATTTACATCTGTTTACAACAGAATTGAGTAAGGTAGCAGGCACACCAGGCCAATTACAGAAGAAAGAGAATACTGTCGCTAACTGACTAGCCGGCTGCTACCCCACACCATTATTCACATGCAGAACTCCGGCTTTAAACTTTTAACCTCAACTAGTGCAAATATCTAAAGCGGTTGTCTTTCACATAAAAGCTAACAAGGAACTTATGCACTCCTTATGCATATAAATTGCAAAAAACACTCCTCCCAAAAACAGCAACAACTTACCAGCAAGGAGACCGGAAGGAGTTGTAAATGAACTTCCGCTACATTGTATGAAATTTAGTGGAGGGGCTCAAATCAATCCGCCGTTGTTTTGTTTGCTTATTGTGTGAATTGCTATATAGTGTAAACAGTAACATGCTAATATTATGCTTTTATACTAGTCTTTCCCAGGCGGAATTGGGTGCTCTAGCTGTGTTTTTAGCAGTGATTTAAAAATTTAGACGCTAATATAGGTCCACGCGGAAGGATACCAAGAGAACGCAAGCGTGCGAAGACCATCGAAAACGATGGTCTTTTCAGTTTTCATTAAAATTGGTATATAAAGCGTTTTACATAACTTTATCACAGCCCAGTATACAACATATTGTTTTAATAATCGATTCAGCTTGATTTATAAATACTACATTTGTT